>AWOL01S0001774.1:144502-158094 GCA_000715115.1 Nicotiana otophora
GGGGCTGCCCGCCTGCAGCAGGCCTTATTGGTTTTACTATTTTATGGATCGGGGCTGCCCGCCTGTAGCAGGCCATATTGTCTTTGTATTACGCTTGGGCTGAAGGAGCCCCTCCGGAGTCTGTACACACTCCCAGTGAGTGTAGATGATCATCGACATTCGGGATGGACTTCTTAGGGCATTGACTTGCCTTACTTACTCCTTATATATATATATATATATATTTGGGTTGGAGTTTCCCAAGGCATGGACTTGCCTTACTTATTTGTATTGTAATGAGTTATCTGGACATGAATTTTGTCAGTATCATTTATATTTAGGGATAAACTATCCCAAGACTAAATTAGCCTTATATGGTACTGGGTGACTGACTGTCAGTCGATGTGCATATATATACAGGTTGGAACATTCCTGGACTGGATTGGCCATAAACAATACCGAGTGACCGGATAATTTGTGACCAGTATTTACATGAGGTCTTTCTACTGAGATTTCATATGCCTCATATCATGCAGTATTGATCTATTTCATTCGTACTGAGTTTAACTGTTGAACTTGAAAGCATGCCTACATTTCTATACCATTATTTTTATTGGACTGTACTTGCGGAGCTTATCATTTCTTTCAGCCTAGAGGTTAGTCGTGTTACTTATTAAGTTAGTTATACTCATACTACACTCTGCACCTCGTGTGCATATCCAGGTGCTCCCGGATATGACGATTGCTAGAATTCGAAGTTATTTCTGTTGGAGAGTATCAAGGTAGTTGCTTGACGACCGCATACTTGATTACCCTTTCTGTTTAGTTATTATACTGTTCTATACTTCAGACAGTGATGTTTATCAGTCAGAATTTGTATTCATTTAGATGCTCATGTACTCAGTGACACCGGGTTTTGGGAGTGTTGTATTTGAAATTGTGAGATTTCTTCCGCTCAATTTAATTATTTTGTTTTCAAATTTAAAAGATATGGTATTTTATTGAGATTTTCAGCTTGCCTAGTATTGATATAGGCGCCATCACGACAGGTGAGATTTTGGGTCGTGGCAAGTTGGTATCAAAGCTTAGGTGACATAGGTCTCACGAGTCATGAGCAGGTTTAGTAGAGTCTTGTGGATCGGTACGAAGACGTCTGTACTTATCTTCGAGAGGCTGCAGAAACCTTAGGAAAATTTCACTTTCTTGTATTATATCATGTGAAATTGATTCAACTTGAAATATAACTCTTTGAATTCCTTCCACGTATTCGTATGCGCACATGAGCGCTCGGCATCAGCTGTGCATCGTCGGCTTGTGATTTTATGAACGAGGTTTAAGATGTATATTCTGTGTTTTGGTGATGGGCCAGTCTGGAGGACTTGAGGCTAGGTTTAGACCGCAGCTTAGGCTAGGTAGCTTTAGTTGTAACCTGTACATTTGGACTCATATATTCGGTAATGTCCGTACGAGTGGAATTTGTGGCTCGATGAGTGGTGGAATGGCTTTGTGATGAATATTATGTAACTGCGAGATGTGTTAGGACGATTTGAATGTGATGAGAAGTGTTTCCTCGAAATGTAAAGGAAGTCCATTGAGTGCTTTATTTTCGTTTTGATGTGAATAGAGAGTTTCTTTTCTGCCAGCGGGGCATATATGTTGAGACTTGAATTTGAATCTGGTTGAGAAAGTTGACTGAGTGTTAAGAGAATGAATGCGAGATTAGCGGATAATTGAGGTATTTTATAGTTGGTGTGTCTTGAGCTTGAGAAGATTTTTTGTTGAACTGACTGCGGTATTAAGGCAATAATAAAGTATGGGTATTGCGAGTCATCAAGTATTTTAATCTATGGTTTTGAGCCAAGTGGGGGAGTCTACTATTGACAATTCAATTTCATGGATATATGTTAAATTTTAGTTTTTGTTTGAGGCATACTTGTGGGTTGGTTACGACTTGCAAAGGTTGAGATCGGGGATGACTTGAGTAAGAAAATTTCTTGAATGCGGGTTATATTGCACTTTATGAGATGATTAAATTGTTATTTTGAAGGATGTAGTGCACACGAAGTATGAATTCGATTGGTCGTGTTAAGGCAGGGTTACTTCTTTGAGTGTTGATCGTGCTAAAGGAGCACATGTCTTTCGGCCCGTTTGGGGCGGATAAATTAGATTTGAGCAGAGTGGATGACTCTCGAGAGAGGTTTCTAACTAATATGGTATGTAATTTGCTGGTGACTCAGAGTTTATAATGAGATTCTCATGCCTTTTACGTGATAGATGTGATGTGTTGTGCCAGATTTAGATTTACATGTACAAGGTGGCAGTTCATTCTTGAAAGGAAGATCACGAATTTTGGACAGAATGGTCAGTTTTAGATATTTAGATGAATGTTNTAACTGTTGAACTTGAAAGCATGCCTACATTTCTATACCATTATTTTTATTGGACTGTACTTGCGGAGCTTATCATTTCTTTCAGCCTAGAGGTTAGTCGTGTTACTTATTAAGTTAGTTATACTCATACTACACTCTGCACCTCGTGTGCATATCCAGGTGCTCCCGGATATGACGATTGCTAGAATTCGAAGTTATTTCTGTTGGAGAGTATCAAGGTAGTTGCTTGACGACCGCATACTTGATTACCCTTTCTGTTTAGTTATTATACTGTTCTATACTTCAGACAGTGATGTTTATCAGTCAGAATTTGTATTCATTTAGATGCTCATGTACTCAGTGACACCGGGTTTTGGGAGTGTTGTATTTGAAATTGTGAGATTTCTTCCGCTCAATTTAATTATTTTGTTTTCAAATTTAAAAGATATGGTATTTTATTGAGATTTTCAGCTTGCCTAGTATTGATATAGGCGCCATCACGACAGGTGAGATTTTGGGTCGTGGCAAGTTGGTATCAAAGCTTAGGTGACATAGGTCTCACGAGTCATGAGCAGGTTTAGTAGAGTCTTGTGGATCGGTACGAAGACGTCTGTACTTATCTTCGAGAGGCTGCAGAAACCTTAGGAAAATTTCACTTTCTTGTATTATATCATGTGAAATTGATTCAACTTGAAATATAACTCTTTGAATTCCTTCCACGTATTCGTATGCGCACATGAGCGCTCGGCATCAGCTGTGCATCGTCGGCTTGTGATTTTATGAACGAGGTTTAAGATGTATATTCTGTGTTTTGGTGATGGGCCAGTCTGGAGGACTTGAGGCTAGGTTTAGACCGCAGCTTAGGCTAGGTAGCTTTAGTTGTAACCTGTACATTTGGACTCATATATTCGGTAATGTCCGTACGAGTGGAATTTGTGGCTCGATGAGTGGTGGAATGGCTTTGTGATGAATATTATGTAACTGCGAGATGTGTTAGGACGATTTGAATGTGATGAGAAGTGTTTCCTCGAAATGTAAAGGAAGTCCATTGAGTGCTTTATTTTCGTTTTGATGTGAATAGAGAGTTTCTTTTCTGCCAGCGGGGCATATATGTTGAGACTTGAATTTGAATCTGGTTGAGAAAGTTGACTGAGTGTTAAGAGAATGAATGCGAGATTAGCGGATAATTGAGGTATTTTATAGTTGGTGTGTCTTGAGCTTGAGAAGATTTTTTGTTGAACTGACTGCGGTATTAAGGCAATAATAAAGTATGGGTATTGCGAGTCATCAAGTATTTTAATCTATGGTTTTGAGCCAAGTGGGGGAGTCTACTATTGACAATTCAATTTCATGGATATATGTTAAATTTTAGTTTTTGTTTGAGGCATACTTGTGGGTTGGTTACGACTTGCAAAGGTTGAGATCGGGGATGACTTGAGTAAGAAAATTTCTTGAATGCGGGTTATATTGCACTTTATGAGATGATTAAATTGTTATTTTGAAGGATGTAGTGCACACGAAGTATGAATTCGATTGGTCGTGTTAAGGCAGGGTTACTTCTTTGAGTGTTGATCGTGCTAAAGGAGCACATGTCTTTCGGCCCGTTTGGGGCGGATAAATTAGATTTGAGCAGAGTGGATGACTCTCGAGAGAGGTTTCTAACTAATATGGTATGTAATTTGCTGGTGACTCAGAGTTTATAATGAGATTCTCATGCCTTTTACGTGATAGATGTGATGTGTTGTGCCAGATTTAGATTTACATGTACAAGGTGGCAGTTCATTCTTGAAAGGAAGATCACGAATTTTGGACAGAATGGTCAGTTTTAGATATTTAGATGAATGTTATAACTGCTCGATAATCTCCGAGTAGGGTGACATTCCAAAAGGCGCATTGTGTTTTGACTTACAGATGTTCATTTTTATTACAGTACTCACCTGGTTGATAGACTGCTGATATTCAAATTATTGCTATGTGGCACGGAAGAATTATAAAAGTATTCCTTATGGGAAGATCGTGAATGGAAGATGTGTTAGTCATTCTAGTGCTGGAGTTGGGATCAGTTACGGTGATTCATGTGTTTGGTGAATTTGGAGACTGAGAGTTCTCAGAAGTATATTGTTTTGGGTTGCGGCCTCTTTGAGGTGAGTATTTTATTTTAACTCAGTGGAGGCACTAGTTGCGTTAATTATTTGGGATAGCTACGCGCTATACGTGTGCATTGAAGCCCATGTGCGGTCATTAGAGCAAGTATTCATACTCGGAAGAATGCTTAGGCTATTATATGCCTAGAATCGACTATTAAGCGTAAAGTTATAATGTTTCCCGTATTCATACCATTGTTTAGAACTATCTGGGCTATACTTGAGGTTACAAAGAAGATGATTCCCTAAATAAATGGGATATTTACTAATTCTGCGTAAAATTGCCGATTTGAAGTGTGATAGCAGACTTTGCACATGCTTGCACTATGGCGTGCTATTTATACCAGTATAGGAGCATGAGAATCTTATTTCATTATCATATACAAGTGTACTTTTTAAATTGCTCCTGTATAATATGCTGGGACTGGAGGCCTGTGACCATGTCGGGCGATTCATATTATTGGCACGTGAGTTGTCCGTGCCGTGTGTGGGAATTTTATTTCTATGATAATTTATCGGATTCATTAATTTCCTTCCTTTACAATTATGCATATGCGCCTATGGTTATCCTCTTCACGAAATTTGAGGAGTTGGTTGTAACATTGTGGTTGTGGTGGTGCTTGTTGAACTTGCAATATAGCTCCCTTCCTTGAGACATCTCTCATATTTGGGTACATGGATTGCGCAGTGGTGGATGGCATTAAATTGATGTGGCGTGTCTGTGGGATAGTCGTATTTAATAATATAAGGCTATTGGACCTAGAATGGGTACTATCAGGCTTTATTATGGTATATTCGAGAGGATTATGGTTCTGGTTGGGGCGAGAGAGCTCCATGGCTAGTTGATCTGATGAGTGGTTATGAGTTTTTGATTGTTTCTTTCATCATTGACAGTGTACGAAGGTTTTGGAATGAGGTTCTGTTGAATGCGGGGTTTTATACTAGTACTTGGTTGGTTTTGAATAGTTACTATGATCAGAAATAGTGTTACGAGTGTGCGAGTTGTGTAGTATGTTATACGATTGTATCTGGGATTATGGTTATGGATGGGTACAACTTGTTCAAACTTATACAATGTGTAGATGTGAGATTCGGGTCTTGAAAAGAATTCTGGATGTTAGAAATTTGGCTCCAAGGTTTTTGGGCTAAGGTTAAATTAATGATTTTTAGTTATGTTGTGTGATCAGTACTATATAGAATAGGGTGACATGGAATCACCCCTAGGTGTGTTCATGGTAATGAGGAACAGTGATTTAAAGTCTTAGGAATAACTCTTGGCACGTTCGAGGACGAACGTATGTTTAAGTGGGAGAGATTATAACGACCCGACCGGTTGTTTTGAGTATTTACGCTCCTTTCAACTATTTGAAGTCTTGAACAATTTCCTACGAGGTATTATGACTTGTGTGAATTGTTGGTTTTGATTTTAAGGTATTTCGAAGTTAGCTTGGAAGAATGAATTTTCAGGTTGGAAGTTTAAGTTGAAATAGTTGAACGGATATTGACTTATGTGTTAACGACCTCGAAATTTAATTCTGATGATTGCAATAGCCCAGTATGGTGATTTGAACTTAGGAGCGTGTACGAAAAATTATTTGGAGGTCCGTAGTGGAGTTAGGCAGGATTGAAATGCTGAAAATTGAATTTTGGAATGTTTGACTGGGGGGTTGACTTTTTGATATCGAGGTCGAAATCTGATTTTGGAAACTTGAATAGCTTTGTTATGTCATTTATGACTTGTGTGTAAAATTTGAAGTCATTCAGGATTGATTTAATATGTTTCGGCACATGATATAGAATTTGAAAGTTCAAAGTTCATAGATTTTCATTTGAGGTGTGATTCGTCGTTTTGATGTTATTCGATATGATTTGAGGCCTCGAGTAGGTCCGTGTTATATTATGGAATGTGTTGGTATATTTGGTTGAGGTCCCGATGGGCTTGGGTGTATTTGTGAATCATTGGTTGAGAGATTTATAAAGTTAAGAAATTTAGGAGTTTGGCCATGGTCAATATCGGGTCAAGACGACCTCTTTTCAGTATTTTAAGTGCCCGAGCAGATCCGTAGCGTGTTTTATGATTGAAATTCATAAATGGTTTGTGTCTAGGAGGTTCCGAAAGAGATTCAGGGTGAGTTTTGAGCGAGTTCGGACATTTCGGCACTCTAATATTGTTCTGGCATTGAGGTGAAGGAGGGGCGCGGACCGCACATAAGAGTGCGGACAGCAGCAGAATTTCGCGGCCGCGCTCAAATTTATGCGGACCGCGCAATTCTGTCCGCGACCGCGCTCCAGGAATTTATGCAGATCCGTTGGTCCGACTTCGAAAGCCTATATCTTTTGGTCTACAAGGAATTTGAAATGATTCAAAAACGAAAGTTGTAGCCCTTCGTGTCTAGTTACCAGAAAGGTAAAGAAGTGATCATTTGTACATCTCTAGAGATGGCCAAAATACGAAAGCCTGCAGTGCAGCCCCAAGATTTTCGTGGACCGTACCATTTTTCCGCGACCGCGGGACCTGGGGCGCGGCCGCGCTTGGAATTTCGCCGACCGCGAAATTGGAGTTCAGAGGATGTACTATATATCCGAGGTTTAGGGTATTATTTCACATTTTGGACCTAGGGAGCTCGGTTTGTGACAGATTTTCGTGGGTTTTTCAAGATATTCATCGGGGTAAGTGATTCTAACTCGAATTTGGTTAATATATACATGAATATATCAATGATTTCATCATTTGATTAGTACTTTGAGTTGAAAATTTAGGGAAGATTGTAGAAAAGAGATTTGAACAACGATTCGGAGTCGGATTTGAGTGAAATTAGTATGGTTAAACTCGTAATTGGATGGATTGTTGGATTATAAATTTTGTCGGATTCTGAGACGTGGGTCCCACGAGTGATTTTTGGGGCGTAATTTCATATTTTTGGAAAATATTAGTATTTTCATATGTAATTAATTCCAATGAATATTATTGACAGAAACGAATTAATTGTGACTAGATTCGAGAAATTCGGAGGCCGATTTGCGAGGTAAGGGCATAACAGAGTAAAGAATTTCACACTCTAGAATAAGTAACACTTCTAAACTTGGTTCTGAGGGTATGAATCTCCGAATTTGGTATGATATGAATTGTTGAAGGTGACACACACGATAGGTGACGAACATATAGACGTGCACCACAGAAATTGTGTCTTGAATAAATCCCGTGAAGTTATAAAAATTAAGGAATCATGTTATTATCTGAACATGTAGCACGTGTTAGAGGAATTGAGCTGAGGCTTGTTATAAAGATCGTGTTTAGGTTACGTGCCAATATTTTAGGACCCATGAGGTCGTGTTGTTGTTGAATTAATTGTTCAAAAATAAACATTTTACACTCAGTAATAATTGTCCATTGTGAGGATATTTATGGGATTGAGCTGCGCAAGGCAGCATGCCATATTGGCTTTATATATATATTATTATTGTTATGGATCGGGGTTGTCCGCCTGCAGCAGGCCTTATAGGCTTTACTATTATATGAATCGGGGCTTTCCGCCTGCAGCAGGCCTTATTGGTTTTACTATTTTATGGATCGGGGGCCCTCATGCAGCAGACCTTATTGGATTTACTATTTTATGGATCAGGGTTGCCCGTCTACAGCATGCATTATTGGCTTTACTATTTTATAGATTGGGGTCTGTCTGCCTGCAGCAGGCCTTATAGATTTTGTTATTATACGGATCGGGACTGCCCATCTGCAGTAGGCCATATTGGCTTTGTATTACGCTTGGGCTGAAGGAGCCCCTCCGGAGTCTGTACACACCCCAGTGAGCGTAGATGATCATCGATATTCGGGATGGACTTCCTAGGGCATGTACTTTCCTTACTTACTGCATATATATATATTTGGGATGGATTTTCCCAGGGCATGGACTTGCCTTACTTATTTGTATTGTAATGAGTTATCTCGACATGGATTTTGTCAGTATCATTTATATTTAGGGATAAATTATCCTAGGGCTAGATTGGCCTTATACAGTACTCGGTGACTGACTGTCAGTCGATGTGCATATACATATGGGTTGGAACACCCCTGGGCTGGATTGACCATAAATAGTACCGAGTAATCGGATAATTTGAGACCAGTATTTACATGAGGTCTTTCTACTGAGATGTCATATGCCTCATATCATGCAATACTGATCTATTTTACTTGTACTGAGTTTAACTGTTGAACTTGAAAGTATGCCTATATTTTTGTACCATTGTTTTTATTGGACTGTACCTACGGAGCTTATCATTTCTTTCAGCCTAGAGGTTAGTCTTGTTACTTATTAAGTTAGTTGTACTCATACTACACTCTGCACCTCGTGTGCAGATCCAGGTGCTCCCGGATACAACGATTGCTAGAACTCAGAGTTATTTATGTTTGAGAGTATCAAAGTAGGTGCTTAACGACCGCAGACTTGATTCCATTCCTATTTAGTTATTGTACTGTTTTATACTTCAGACAATGATGTTTATCAGTCAGACTTTGTATTTATTTAGATGCTCATGTACTCAGTGACACCGAATTTTGGGAGTGTTATATTTAAAATTGTGAGATTTCTTCCGTTGAATTTAATTATTTTATTTTTAAATTTAAAAGATATGGTGTTTTATTGAGATTTTCGGCTTGCCCAGTATTGAGATAGGCACCATCACGACAGGTGAGATTTTGGGTCGTTACAGTTTAAAACATCGCTTTTTAATAACTACAAGTGTTTGGATGAAACTTTGTGAAGTAAAAGGACCAAGATGTCAAACCAAACAAGTACAAGTGTCTACGAGGCTATTCTGCCATTTTAGTACAATAAAGTGAAAATAAAATAATTAGGGGTGGAGGAAGAGCATTAGTTGTGGGTTCATTATTTTTGCTTAAACTTTATATTTATATTAAAAAATTATAAAATATATATAAATATTTAATTACGAACACAGTAAATAAGAAAAATTATGGGTTCGGTGGTGAATTCAGAACCCATGAACTTTAAATTTTATCCTATCAGAGCAATCATAGCCCAAATTACTAAAAACTAAGATATTGTTAGCTTCTTAAATCACAAGGAATAATTTACTTTAACCCTTTGAAGCTAAACAAGAATAACCTTTTGACGTCATTTTGGTCCTTAAATTCCTTGAGCACTAACGCATGCATAAACAAATTTTATTTTTTATAGGTAAGTATAAATATGTTATGTTTATTGGGTTAGGAGAAAGTAGGTTATCAGATTCCTCATAAAGAATAGGAGTGAAGTACAAAGGGAGAGTATTTACTTTGATTTAAACAGTAGCATTCAAGTACAAAAGGCCAAAAAGTATCTCCTTCTGTACTTTCATATTTCTAAATATTTTGGTTGGTAAAATACCCTTCAAGGGAAAAGCTCTTGGTCAATGAGTTGCCTCTTTTTCTTCCTTTCCAATATGTATTCAGTACTCAGGAAGAAGCTGGCGATACGTTTTTTTATTTCAACGAGAAGCTTGAAGGAACCTATGATTCCCACCAATAAGCCATCAACATTATCGTACGTAGCAAATCCTTATTAAGTTAGGTTTTTAATTAGTGGAAATAATATCATTTAACTATTTTTAAGTATGCTATTTAAAATATATTTATATTTATAATGTATTTAAAGATTAGCCAATTCGCTCAAATTTCAGGATACGATGTGTTCTGAATTTCAAATTAGCAGCTCAAAAATTCAGGATATTTAGTCCTGAAATTTGAGTGGTTAATCTTTAAATACATTATAAATTGTGAATATATTTTAAATATCAGACTTAAAAGTGATTACTGGTGCACAATGGTGAAGCCAAAATAATTTTCAAAGGTGTTTAAACTTGAAAGAAGTGAAAACAAATCTCCAACAAAGGGTGTTCAATATATGTTATATACCCTTTAAAACTTAATATTTAACCTACATACACAGTATAATTTTCTCGTAAGGGTGGTCAGTTGACCACCCTTATAACCCGTTTGGCCAAGCTGCAAAAATCAGCTTATTTTGAGAAGTACTTTTTCTCAAAAGTACTTTTCTCAAAAATACTTTTAGTGAGAAGCAGTTTGTGTTTGACTAATTAATTTGAAAAGCAATTCTGAGCAATAATTAGTGCTTGGCCAAGCTTTAAAAACTGCTCCTAGATATATTTTTCTCAAAAGTGCTTTTGGAGAAAAACTACTTTTTTCTGCTTCTCCAAAACTGCTTCAGCTTCTTTTCAAAAGTACTTTTTTTCCTTTCAAAAACTTGGCCAAACACTTTAATTTTATAAAAAAAGAAGAAGTACTTTTGACAAAAAAAATGCTTTTGCCTCAAAAGAAGCTTCGCCTAAGTGTGGCAAGTGGGCCGGTTCGGGACCGGGACCGCGGTTCAAATGGAACAAACGGGCTAAGTGGGCCGGGACTGGTAGGACCGGTATATGTGTGCCTGGGCCGGTCTCGTGGGTTGGTTCTTGGCTTTGGAACCGGTAGAACAGAGACCGTTTGGCCTGCCAAGGGACCGGCCCGCCAAGAGACCGGTCCCTTGGCGGGCCAAATGGTCCCAACGGTCAGTTATTTTTGAAAAAAAAATTGGCTATTTAAAAAATAGCCGTTGGGCAGCCCAAAAATAGCCGTTGGGCAGCCCAAAAATAGCCATTTAACCCCCAACTTTGTTTTAACCCCAAACTTTTTATAATTTCATTTTTTCCTATTTTCAACTATAAATACCCCCTCATTCTTTCATTTTTCTTACAAAATCAATATCAATCTATCACAATCTCTCTCTAATTGTCTCCTATACTTGCTACTATTGCTTACTTTATTCCAAAATATAGTTCTAAAATCTTGAGGTTGTTACAATTTGCGAAAAAGTTATGAAGTTGGTGAATTGAAGTATTCAAGTCTTCAACGATAATCAATTTTTAACAATTTGTTCGTCAATTCGGTAAACTCGTTCCAACTCTTAAGTCTTAATATTATAGTTTTTGTTTGTTTTATGTATTTGCTATTACTTGATTAATTAAGATGGCTTTCTTAAAAAAATATTTTTTAAAAAATTAGAATAAGGAAAAAATCAAGAGTGGCGAATCTAGTGGTCATGATGTTCCTCCTCCCCTGCCCCCGGCTTCCCGAACCAAACCCCAAAATTTGTAGACAATAAATTGCGTCGAGAAAATAAAATCAAGACTGAAAATATTGCAATAATCATAGTATTTGATTTCAAATAATTTGAGTGTACAATCTCTATGAATCCTCTGATTCTTCTTTTCAATAGTAAATAAATTCAAGGGCCTTTGAGCTTGATCTTGAATCTATATTTGTTTTCACGAACGATGATCTTGAATTCAACTAGCACGAACTTTGATTTAAACTCGTACTTCTTGAATCTTGACTTGTTTTTTGTTCTTGAGCTTGAACTTGATTTCTTGAACTTGAACTTGATTGCTTGAACTTGAAACTTGTGGAGGAATTTGTAGTGTTTGATTCACGAGCTCTTTCTTGCTTCTTGTTATAACTTCTGGTCTCTTTTCTGTGTTATGAAGACCCCTATTTATAGTTGTGGGAGGGAAGAATTATGATAAGAACAAACTCTTTCCGACCAATCAGACTGAAGTGTGACAAGGCCGCATTTGATTGGCCAGAACATGTCACTTGCACATATAACGCGTTTTCATTGGCCTTTTAATTTGGCTTGGCATGCCTTGTCATTTTGACACATGGCACGATCCTATTGACTCTTCCGTTTGACTTGTCGTGCCACGTCATTTCACGTGCGACACCAAACTGGGCCTCTAGGAAGATGATATCTTGGGACTAATGAAATAGGCTCATCACTTTAGCCCAATTAAATGGGCTAGCCCAATGGATTAAGACTTATTCATTTAGTCCATATGTATTAGACTTATATAATTAATTCAATTATATATTATCCCATAATATTTATTTGGACCAATATATCTTGAATTTAAAATATAGTCCAAATTATTTTATTGAATCTAAATTCAATAAAATTTGTATGCCTACAAATACCCCTTACTTCAAAACTCGTTTCATTTAATGACTAGGCTTGAAGTAATGTGAAGCAACATCCTTCCTTCTCTTTCTTTTCACATAAAGCTTAACCCATCCTTCTAAAAAGTAATAATGATAACTCCAAATCTTGAAACACTAAGGTTCCAAATTCAGTCACGATGAACACCGTATTTGTTTGCTAATGTTCCATTTTGACTTTGGCCAAAATGGAGAATCATAATTGTCATAGGTATAGTATACTTGCCATTCAAGATTAATTAAATAATCTCAAATCCAACTCATAGCATTGCATGATATTTTGGCATTTTCCTGCACAAGTGCCAGATGAGTTCTTTATGCAAGTTCCATGTAAAGTGGGCTTTGATAGGTATGAACTATTTAGATCAGAATTTCCAAGGTAAGTCCAAAATCACGTCATGTAAGTCTTGAGTTGCTTCTCAAATAGTTGTGTAATTTAGTGCACGTGGATCCGTCAGAATCAAGCTTCTTTCCACTACTTAATTAGACTTCTACTTGGATTGTGGAACAGAGTATTATTATTCGATCAAATTACCGCATCCCAATTCATGTGGGAAACTAATTGTCGGAGCCGCCTAAACATTGATCCCACATCGGTACTTCACGTTTCAGTAGCCCCCTTTGAGATCTATATAAACCCCTGCTCATCTGTTTATTAAGCATCAATTGCAATTTGCAAACTTGCTCGAATTCGTATCTGGCAGGTAATGTTTTTCTTCTTCTTTTTTTTTTTCTCTTTTTTTTCCTGTTTTTTTTCTCTTTTTTGTAGGTCAAACGAGAAGGATACGTTCTTGTTTAACGAGATAATCCATGCATGAAGAAGATAATCTTAATGTGTGAAGGGATGGGTACTTATCCCCGCCCGAATATCGAAGAGATTACTCTCATGGCCCAATTATCGGAGAGATTACTCTCAACGTTGCTCGACTATTGGAGAGATTACTCTCAATGTGGCTCGACTATCAGAGAGATTACTCTCAATGTGACTCGACTATCGGAGAGATTACTCTCAAAATGACCCGACTATCGGAGAGATTACTCTCAATGTGCCCC
>AWOL01S0001774.1:158229-276986 GCA_000715115.1 Nicotiana otophora
CTCTCAATGTGGCTCGACTATCGGAGAGATCGCTCTCAATGTGGCTCGACTATTGGAGAGATTACTCTCAAAATGACCAGACTATCAGAGAGATTACTCTCAATGTGCCCCGACTATCGGAGAGATTACTCTCAAGAGACTTACATGTCCACCTTAAGATTGGAAAACATAGTTTCCTTTTAAGGACAAACCCACGAAGAGGCCAACTTAAGGTGCAAAGGGACTTATATGTCCACCTTAAGATTGGAAAATTATAAAGCTTCAACTCGAAAACTTCGGGGACTTGATGACATTGACTTGAATATTTGGAAGCTTTGAAGATTTGGCGGACTTTGCAGACTTCAACTTGAAGAGTGGCGAACGTGAAGACTTTAACTTGAAAACCGACAAACTTGGAGATTTCAACTTGGAGACTTCAACTTGAAGACTGTCGGACTTGAAGACTTGAACTTGGAGACTTGGAGGGTTTAAACATTTCAACTTGAAGAGCAACAAACTTGAAGACCAGAGGACTTAAAGATTTGGTGAACATGGAGACATAATAAATCCCTGAACTTCAGTGCAAATACTTGGTATCCTCCTAAAAGATTATAATCGCCCTATTAAAGACACTGGTTTATCATGAAGGCTTTCCCCCTCTAAGTCATATGAGATCCAAAGTTCAAAAGAAGAATGAAATTTCAGCCTGATTTTCAAGTGTTGTTTGAATGAATTACTCCCGTCATACTTTATTTGGACAATGACTAAGGCAATATGTATCTTTTAAACTTATGTGACTGAACTCAGAATGAAACTCTAAACTGCCTACATACCTCGGTGAAGAGGGTCAAGTCATACCGTAGTTCAGAATGGGTGATTGTTTTTTCTTATTTTTTATTTTTATTTTTTTTATGTCCTAACTTTTGCCTAGGCCGCCCCTTTCGAGGTTTTCAACCTAGCAAACATTTTTTTATGTCATAACCTTTTCCTAGGCCGCCTCTTTCGAGGTTTTCAACCTAGCAGACTTTGTTTTTGGTGGGCCATACACAGTTTAGACTCATGCGGGCAAGAAGTGTAGGAACATGCAGTTTAGGCTCATGCATCAAGGAGCGTTGCAACTTCAAGGATAATACTTCTTCAAAAACTTGCCATTGATAGGGCCGATTCTCATGCCATATGCATCAACTAGCTTGTAAGCTGCACTTGAGTAAGCTTCTTGTACGATATTTGGCCCATCCCATTTTGACGTGAACTTCCCTACAAGTTTATGTGAAGTAATTATGGGTCTTCGTATGGCAATGACTTGATCTCCTACTTTAAAGGATCTTGGGCGAACTCTTTTATTGAAGGCGCGAGACAATCGAGCTTGATAACGTTCAAGACTCTATTGAGCTTCCAACCTCTTCTTATTAAGAGCCTCCAACTCTACTAATCGAAGTCGAGCATTTTCTTCATCAGTGATCCTTTCTTGAATAGCTAATCGTAATGAAGATATTTGACGCTCGAGTGGCAAGACAGCTTCGACTCCATAAACGAGTGCGTAAGGGGTCACTTGTGTTGGCGTGCGGTGAGTCATCCTATATGCCTATAGAGCTTCTTCCATACGGTCATTCCAATCTCGTTTGGATTTGGAGATGACTTTCTTTAACAAGTTGCATAGAGTTTTGTTAAATGCCTCAGTTAGACCATTGGCGACAGCATTGTACATCGAAGAGTTACGTTGCTTGAAGCCAAAGAGATCACAAATCTTATTCATCAACCTATTATCAAATGGCTTTCCATTATCCATGATTATGTAACGAGGAATTCCAAAGCGATATATTATGTTTACTCGGATGAAACTTGCAATATTTTCCTTCTTTACCTCCTTAAGAGCAACAACTTCAGCCCATTTTGAAAAGTAGTCAGTTGCAGCCAAGATGTATAGGTGCCCACCAGAGGACTTTAGCAGTGGTCCAACAACATCCAATCCCCAAGCGTCAAATGACCAGGATGCCACAGCCAGGTGCAACACTTCAGGAGGTTGATGAATAAAATTCACATAGAATTTACAAGCCTTACATCTTCGAGCGTAGTCCAAGCAATCTTTTACCATCGTTGGCTAATAATATCTCATCCTTTTTATATGGAAGTGGAGCTTTGGTCCAGACTGATATGACCCACATACCCCAGAATGTGCCTCTTGCAAAACTTGGAGTGTTTCTTCTTCCCCTAAGCATCGCAAGAGTACTCCCTCGAATGACCTTCTGTATAGAGTATCTTTGTAGTAAAGGAAGCGAGGTGCACGACGACGGATTTCAGTCCTTCTTCTCGGATTTTCTGGAAGTATCCTATAGCTTAAGTAGTCGATAATGGGTTGTCGCCATTCTTATTTCTCAGCTTCAAAAACAGCGATAAGATGCTTGAGTTCATTTCCTTCACCTTCAACCTCATTTGGCGGCGGTACTACCCATTTTTGGCAGACAGTAACTTGCGCTTGATCAGGCAGGGTTAACGATGAAGCTAGGGAAGCTAAAGCATCGGCCTTCTTATTTTCTTTCCTTAGCACATGTTGAATAGTCATGTCACCGATCCATCCAATTAATGTTTTAGCATAATCATGATATGGGCGTAGTTCAGGTTTCTTGACCTCCTAACTACCTAAAAGCTGGTTGATCACCAACTGAGAGTCACCAAAGACTTGCAATTGCAACCGCTTTATTTCGACAACCATTTCAAGCCCAAGTATTAGTGCTTGATACTCAGCAACGTTGTTAGAGCAGAGTTGCGTCAACGTAAAAGAGTAGGGCTGAGCTTCACCTTGAGAAGTGACAAATACTACACCAGTACCAGCTCCTCCGTCATGTGCAGCACCATCAAACTACATCTTCCATGGAGGTTGAACTTCAATGACCATTGCGTCCTCATCAGGTAGTTCGTTAGTTAGCTCCCAATCTCAGGTATATGGTGATTTTCCAAGAAGTCTGCCAATGTTTGTCCTTTTACAGCCTTTTGAGGGATGTATAAAATCTTGAATTGTTGAAATTGGAGATACCATCTCGCTAGTCGATCACTAAGAACAGGTTTTGACATCACGAACTTGATGGGATTTGCTTTAGAAACAAGACGGACAACATAAGCTTGAAAGTAGTGCTTCAACTTTTGAATTGAGAAGACTATCGCCAAACATAACTTTTCAATTGGCGAATAATTCAGCTCATTTGGTGTCATCATCCTACTTAAGTAGTAAAGAGAGTTTTCTTTCCCCTCACTATTTTCTCGGGCCAACATTGCTCCAACAGACCTTTCTTGTGCTGAAATATATAGTATCAACGGCTTTCCAAGTATAGGGGCTGCTAAAACCGGAGGCTTCATCAAGTAGGATTTAATGCTCTCAAAGGCATTACTACACGCTTGGTCCCATTTGAAAGGGACACCTTTCTTCATAAGGCGACTGAATGGTTAGCACCTCCCAGTTAGGTTTGAGATGAATCTCCTAAGGTATGCTAACTTTTTCTTGCAGACTTTTCAATTCGTAAATATCCTGAGGCTTAGGCATTTTCAAGATTGCATCTACTTTGACTTGATCAATTTCAATCCCTCGATATCGGACAATGAAACAAAGGAACTTTCCGGAAGTAACTACAAAGGTGCATTTCAATGGATTCACCCTAAGTTGGTACCTTCGGAGCAACTCAAACACCATTCTTAAGTCTTTCAAGTGGTCGCCTCCCTTTCTTGATTTTACCACCAAGTCGTCCACATAACATTCGACATTCTTGTGGAGAAGATAGTCAAAAATATTCTGCATAGCCCTTTGGTAAGTATCACCAGCGTTCTTCAAGCCAAAAGGCATTACCTTGTAGTAATAAATACCCTTGGGGGTGCAGAATGCAGTAGGCTCTTCATCTTTTGGTGCCATGTGAATTTGGTTATAGCCCGACGAACTGTCCATAAAATACATTGCCTCGTAACCAGTAGTAGCATCGATCATCAGCTCTGGAATAGGGAGTAGGAATTCATCTTTGTGACACGCATTGTTGAGATCCATGAAGTCAACACATACTCGAATCTGTCCATTCTTCTTCCTTACAGGGACAATACTTGAAACCCATGTTGGGTATTTAACTTCCCGAATATATCCAGCTTCAATGAGTTTGTTAACTTCGGTTTCGATCAGGGGAACCAAGTCTGACCTAAAGCGCCTTTGAGCTTGCTTAAATGGACAAGCGCCATTCTTGACTGCAAGGATATGGACTGCTACTTTAGGGTCCAAGCTAGGCATTTCTTTGTAGCTCCAAGCAAAGATATCCCTAAACTCCTTGAGTAACTCAATATAAGTTCTTTCTTTATCAACTTCTAGTAAAGCACTTAGGTAGGTGGGTCTTGGTTCTTCATCAGTGCCAAGGTTAACTTCTTTTAAGGCATCAATCGTTGCCTTCACCCCTTCTTCAAGTTCTGGCGGAGCATCTTTTGCATCTTTATCTTCTTGAGGGTCCCCATATTTGAAGGATATGTGATAACATGGTGAAACATCCTCCAATTCTGCATTATCCTCCATTGAAGATGGATCACCATTCTCGCCTTGTACAGTAACATGATACGAAGAACCTACACTTTCTTCATCTTCGTCACGTTCCTTAGTGTAGATGATAATATATGGCTTTACCTTCAGTACTTCTTTACATAAAACCACAAGTTTTGTTTGTTGCCTCATTCTAGAAGGAACCAAACTTTGGAAATCCTTAGAGATCTTCTGGATTTTGGGCGAAGCGGGTGTTGTTATGCTTTGAAAATTTCTCTGGAACTTGTTCCCCTTATTTAATGGACCTAATCTCTCAAACACGGAAGTCCTCACAGTTGATTTTCCAAGTCGATCAAAGACAGAAGGCTTGTTAGAAGCGGCAGATTCATCTTCTACAGTGATATAATTGATGCTCGCCCTTCTTATGGAGATGCGCACTGGTGACGGTTGCTTGTATCCCAAACCTTCATGTGGTTGTCTCGTCACAGCTTCTGATGGTAGCTTCCCTAACTTTGACGGCTCATTAGGATTGTATCCAGCTTTTGCAAATAGCCTGTAAGCATTAGGATCAAAACCTTCATCTGTTCGCTTTGTAGGGAGTGCCACATTCTGCAAACGATTTTGGGCCACAAACCTTGTAAGAAGCATTGAGGACAACTTTACTGCCTCAATTCGTTTGACCGGAAGAGTTAACCCCTTTAGCATGTTAGTTTGGAGATTAGATGATTCACCTTCATCTTTCTTCTTTTTAGGGACGTATTGGAGCAGAGGAGTTACTTTCTTTCCGTGAGACACAGTGTTCACTTTATGAGACTTATTTGGGTTGGTGTGTACCTTCTCAGCAACAACTTTGGTTTTGTCAGCAACCACCTCAGCTCTCTTAGCCGTGGACTTATCATCTTTGTCATTCCTGACATCATCAACTTTTAGCTCCTTCACAATACGGTTCTTCAAGTAGAACTTTGCATCGGCGAAGTGTGACTCAACCTCGATGAATGGATCGTCATCAATAATTATCTTCTTCTCGACTTCACCTTCGTAGTATTTCAAACAATGATGGTAGGTAGATGAAACCACTTTATTCTCATGTATCCAAGTCCTTCCAAGCAAGACGTTATATGAAGTCTTTGCATCGATCACATGCATCCATGCACTTGATTGCAAATCTTCAATGATGATTTCCAGCATGATCACGCCTATGGATCTTTTCCCCCCTTGGTTGAATCCTTGGATCATCACATGACTTTCTGAGAGTTCGTTCATGGGAATACCAAGTTCTTTCACAGTGCGAGTTGGCAAAATGTTCACTGAGGATCCTCCATCAACCAAAGTTTGATTTACCCTTTCATCATGCATATAGCCAACCAGGTACAATAGGCGGTTATGAAGAGTGTCACCTAGCAGAAGATCATCATTTGTGAACGTGACTTTTTCCTCACAAACATTAACTTCTTGAGGAGTGGACTCGATGAGCTTTTCCAAAGATGTTGCCAACGGTAGGTCATCACTCTTTTCTTTCCCTTCGTCAGCATAGCAACAAGATGCATCGATACCCCCATGGGAAATCTTCATGCGGAACCAACTTTGAAAAAACTCCTCCAAGGTCACTGGATTTCGTGGCTTTTGAGAGTGGTACACCTTAACTTTTGCTTTCTTTAAGTGCTTAACCGGATTCCATCTTCTTGGTCTTTTTAACATCATTTTCCTTGTTAGTTGTTCTACTGATTCTTTTCGTAGTCTCCTTCTATGGTGCCTACGACGAGTCATCAATGTCCAACCTTCATCATCATCAGGTTGATTAACTTCAGCTTTGTCGTTCTCCAGTAATTGTTCATCTTTACTTTCTTTAAAACCACATAATTCATCCGGACTGAATGAGCCAAAGGTGATAGAGACTTGGTTTGCGCTTGATTTTTCATCTTCAAGCACGATCTTCTTTTCGCAAGACAAGTCCATAACTTTGTCCTTTAAGACAAAGCACTTCTCTAGAGGGTGGCTCACAAGTTGATGGTATTTGCAGTAATTTGGGTCATTTGTTTTTCCAGCTTAATTTGGTCGCTTCATCTCCGGAAGCTTAATGAGATTTAACTCGAGGAGTTCTTCAAAATTAGCTGGCACATCAGAATCCAGAAATGGGTACTCTTTCTCTTGCATTTCTTTTAGAGTTAACTTTCTACTTGGCTTATCTTGAAAAGAAGTGGATTTCATACTCTGCTTCTTGCTCACCTTCGTCGTGAACTTTACAGGTGATGTGTTGACATTCATAGCTTCTTTGCTTTCAGGTTTGGGTACGAACTTGCCCCACTTCCTGACTTCTTGCTTGTCGTTCCCCTTGTGAGGTTCATAGATGGGCAGCCTTTCATTTCCAGCAGAGGCCATACTCAATTCCATGTCATGGGCACGAGTTGCAAGTTCTTCAAATGTGCTAGGCTTGATACCTTTCAAGATGTAGCGCAATCCCCAATGCATGCCTTAGATGCACATCTTTATGCCCGAAGCTTCACTAAGCCTGTCTTTGCAGTTGAGGCTTGCATTCCTCCAACGATTGATAAAGTCGATAACTGGTTCACCCTTTCGTTGACGAGTATTTGTAAGTTCTATCATACTCACAGTACGTCTCGTGCTATAAAAGCGATTGAGGAATTCTTGCTCTAGTTGATCTCAGCTATCAAGAGATCCAGCTTCGAGGTCCGTGTACCAATCAAAAGCTTTTCCTTTTAATGAGCGGACAAACTGCTTGACAAGGTAATCTCCATAAGTCCCAGCATTGTTGCATGTCTTAACGAAGTGCGCCACATATTGCTTTGGATTGCCTTTGCCATCAAACTGTTGAAAGTTTGGAGGTTTATAGCCAGCACGCATCTTCAACATATCGATCCTTGAAGTGTACGACTTTGCGTAGGTAAAAACGGACCTGGAAGCGACTTCATATTTGTTTTTTATAGTCCCTTCAATGAACTATTTTAGTCGATTGATTGGAATCATCCCTTCCGAAGAGACTGGAATTTCCTTAGTGGATGCAACTTGTCGTGGGGGAGGATCAATCTCTTGAACTTCTGGGAGTTTGCCAGTTGCATAGGTGGATTCTTCTTCCATCAAGATTCCCATCCTATATGTTAGCTTGTCGATTCTAGCATCTTGATTTTGCATGCACTTGGTCAAGCCAGCGATTGCTTCCGTCAAGTTTGCCAACTGCTCCTCCACAGATGAAGTGTTTGTCACCATGGCTTGCATGATTGTCGTGGACGATGGAGAGTAGCATGGATTTTAACACAGATTGATCCTTGATTGGCTCACGCTATGTGGTGTAAGTGGGGAGGATCCATCACTTGAAGCATCATCATCTTCCTTCACAGCAGCGTGCTTGGATCCGGAGAGGTCAAGCAGAGCAAAAGGTTTCTTGATCTTTTCAGCAACATCGCTTCCTCCTTCGGGTGCGTTTGTGAAGGATCTTTCTCCTTTTGAGGATGAAGATCCGAAAATAGGGGTTGATGCGGACGGCACTTGGGGTGCTTGTTGTCCTAACGAGCTTGTTTTGCTCCTCGTAACTGGTCCAAAGCTTCCAAAGGCAACATCAAGGATGCTTTCCACATCAACATAGAATCTGGAATTAGCAGCCTTGGTGGAAGTTGAACCGGAGTTGATTTTCTTTGAAGCCATTTGAATATTCTTGAACTTTGGTGATTGAAAAGTTGAGATGAGAGGTAGAGATTGTCCCACTGGGCGTACCAATTTATTGAGTGCAATCACAAACAACTATAAAGAAAAAAGGATATTTTTGATAAATATTATGGGTTACAACTCTATTTATCCCTTGATTCTTCCCTCCCATTTGTTATTCGTAATTCGAGGGCCTTAACGGCGTATTTCTCGAACGTAGGATGATATGCATCTCCTTGATGTATTTGATATTCAAGAAGCATGTAGCAACACTCCATTTGGATCTTGAATGTTGGTAGAACTTTAAGCAAGACATATTTGACACGCTTTTGATCTCTTAATGAATATTCCAAGATTTTAATGGAATTTCGAAAATTGTATATTTGATCTCATTGTGCATATTCCGGGAGTTTATGGAATTTCTGAGATCGTCTTTGAAGTACATATGTAGCCTTATTTATAGGCATGAACTAGGGTTTGAGTGGAGTACCCACCAAGTAACCCTAATAGACTCCTAATATTTCAAGAGTCGTCTTGAATTTAGGATTTATCTTGATCTGTTAAAATTTCAGTGTCTACAAATTTCTCCTATTTCAAGTTTTTTCGAGGTGTAGGTTTGCTGAAACATGAAGACGAGACTTGAAGTACCCGATCATCACAAGAGATAATCTTGAAACTTGAAGTTTTTGATATGTAGGAGGAAGAGATGAAGGGCAGAACTGGTCCCACTGGGCGTGCCAGAATTTGTAGACAATAAATTGCGTCGAGAAAATAAAATCAAGACTGAAAATATCGCAACAATCATAGTATTTGATTTCAAATAATTTGAGTGTACAATCTCTATGAATCTTCTGATTCTTATTTTCAATAGTAAATAAATTCAAGGGCTTTTGAGCTTGATCTTGAATCTATATTTGTTTCCACGAACGATGATCTTGAATTCAACTAGCACGAACTTTGATTTGAACTCGTACTCCTTGAATCTTGACTTGTTCTTCGTTCTTGAGCTTGAACTTGATTTCTTGAACTTGAACTTGATTGCTTGAACTTCAAACTTATGGAGGAATTTGCAGTGTTTGATCCACGAGCTCTTTCTTGCTTCTTGTTATAACTTCTGGTCTCTTTTCTGGGTTATGAAGACCCCTATTTATAGTTGTGGGAGGGAAGAGTTATGATAAGAACAAACTCTTTCTGACCAATTAGACTGAAGTCTGACAAGGCCACATTTGATTGGCCAGAACATGTCACTTGCACATGTGGCGCGTTTTCATTGGCCTTTTAATTTGGCTTGGCATGCCTTGTCATTTTGACACATGGCACGATCCTATTGGCTCTTCCGTTTGACTTGGCGTGCCACGCCATTTCACGTGTGGCACCAAACTGGGCCTCTAGGAAGATGATATCTTGAGCCTAATGAAATGGGCTTATCACTTTAGCTCAATTAAATGGGCTAGCCCAATGGATTAAGACTTACTCATTTAGTCCATATGTATTGGACTTATATAATTAATTCAATTATATATTAGCCCATAATATTTATTTGGACCAATATATCTTGAATTTAAAATATAGTTCAAATTATTTTATTGAATTTAAATTCAATAAAATTTGTATGCCTACACCAGTTCTTTAAAAGGCGATGTCACAAATAATTTTCATTTTCTGATTAATTGCACAAACCTTCTCTACTTGTAGACGTCCTCAGAAAACTACACATCACATTTGTTTAAATAAATAAAGTTGAAAGTTAAATAAATTGGAGCTGTGACGACTAAACTCCAACACACGCAATGAAGCAATAAGTTTATTATCAGTCCAACTCAAAATTAGTTGGAGAATATTAAGGACCAATTTGGAAGAGATTTTTGTTAATTTATAAAAAGATTAATTGTTATATCCTCGCCCCAAAGTACGTTAGTCTTTTGCCAATAAGCTATTTAAGAATTAATCTTAATGCTCATAAAGGTGTTTCTGATATATATGCCAAGATCGGTAAGCAACCCACTAACATAAGATTTCATTAGACGGAAAAAGAATTAATTAGTTCACTAAGTGCATGAATTAATAGTTTCCTCGCTCATTAATCAAGCTGAATCATTGATTAAGTTCGCCACCAATTACTACTCCCTCGGCTCAACTATATTTGATTTTTTAATTATTTTCACGCATATTAAGAAATTTATCTTTTATTATTAATTAATAATAAAATTGACTATATTAATCTTAATTTGTTCATTGAAAATACAAACAAATATTCATAGGCTCTTTACTCCTAGGGCGACTTAAGAAAAAAAAAGTTAATTCCTTTTTGATATTTGAAAAAAATAAATAGTATAAATTACAAAAAAAAGGCAAAAAATCAATTAAAATAAATCTGTGAGTAATAATTTTTTTTTTATATAAAAAAAAGTGGGGCAACAAATGCAATCCTTGTGCTCCACTTTGGAATATCAAGAATATAAATAATACAAATAGAGGGGAAAGCAATATGTGGACCCAGGAACTAAAGAACGACAAGCACATTCTTTAGGTTCACCAATCAATGTAAAGGCATATATAATGTTGGTTGAAGTTTTAAATTATCAAAACTCAAGTTGGAGAGGACCGAAAAGGAAAAGAGAAAAAAACTTTAGGCGCACTGTTGCGAGTATGAAATTCTCTGAAAGAGTTTATGTCACCTTTTCTTAAGGGGTAATGATGATCTCTTTAATGCTCCAGGTAAAGAGGTGAAGTGTATTTATTAATTTTGGTGAGAGGTAAATTTCGGATTTTAAGTACCACAAGTTAATAATTGAATTTACAATTATATATATACGGAGAGCATGAGCAAAGGTTAATTAATTCACGTGAATTCCTAACCAACCTTCTAGATCAGTCCCTAATTTTGGCTCAACAAATTTTCATTTTTTTTAGCAAATATATCACTAGACTAACTGTCTCGTGGCTAATATATAAATAATAATTCAAAAACAAGGATTCAAAGTTTACAATTTGTTCAACACCAAAGTTAAAAGATGATAGGCTAAAGCTAAGAAGACGGTAAATGCTAACTATTACAAGTGATATCATAGACAACTCCCAACATATGATGGTGTGTGTATCTACAAGCCAAGGGCAAAACCTCAATGTAGCACTTCTAACGCTCTCACCAAGCGCCAAGTTTTACATTCCAAATGACAAGGCAAATGTGAATCTCCGACCAACACCATCAATTCCCGAAACTGTCCTACCATCCAAGTACCAAGAGATTGCAATGTAGATGAGCTTGTACTTCAACTTTCTGGACATTAAGATGCAGAGATCCTCAATTCAAGTACCTTTGAGTAGCTTCAACTGAATGCAACGATCTTCTTCCAGCTTCAAACTTAATGACATAAACTGCCAGTGATCATAAAGATAGTAAACTGATGCATGCAGTTCAAACCAACACCAAGTGCTGCCATGACACCTCCAGAATGGGCATGTAACCATATCAATACCATTCAATAATGCCATAACAACACCTAGAGTATCAAGGACAGAAAAATAAACTGTAACACTGCTAGGTCCCAGATTTAGTGCACACTTTGAACCTTCTGAAGACAGTGTTTGTGTAGGGCAAAAATTAGCCTGAAAGCTTAACCTGTCTCCAAACTTATAGAAGTATAATACATACCAGAAGCTTAGACTAGACATTACAACACCTTGTGATCTTACATAAAGAGAAACCAACTGCCTGCTTTTAGGGGCTTTTCCATATATACCTAGATCACTACCAGAATGAGCATGATAACATGCTAATACCACTAGAAAATAACCTAGCAGTATATAGAAACATAAACTATCAAAACAACAAGCAACAATTGACAATGTACTCAAATACCTATTCATCAATCAGGAGCTCTTCTTTTGGCAATCCTAACCCTAAAATTATGAGCTTGTGATTTGTCAAGGTTGATTAGCCTCCTCCCTGCACTAGGCAGTTTAGAGAAAGAGTGAAACTGAGTCGTACCTGCAAAAGAGAAAATAATATTAGCTACAAAGTCTGCGATAATGTTGCCCTCTCTGAACACATGTTGAAAGATCACATTGAAATGATCTATCATCTTCTTAATCTTCTGCATTTCTGCCACTGTACGCCAAGGTGGATCCCATTCCCCTTCAATAACCTTCTTCAATACTAAAGAATCAGTCTCCAATATGAGAGGATGAAGCTCACGTTCAACACAGTATTCCAGCCTTTCTACAATAGATTTAGCCTCAGCTTCAACATTGGTAGTTACTCCTAAGTCCACTATCCTTGCATACACCAAGTCTCCTGCATCATCTCTCACACAAAAGCCAAGTGAACTAGGTCTAGGATTCCCCTTTGAATCACCATCAGTGTTACATTTACTCCACCTTTCATAAAGAGCCCGCCATGTGACTTTTCTGGTGATCAGAATGGGTTTGTATCCTTCAAAAAATTTGATCATGTCCGGCCACAACATAGGTATATGAGATAACCATGGATACCTAACACTTGCCAAGTAGTGCAAAGTTTTGTTGACTTCATGAATGACTCTATTAGTAGAAATTATTCCCCCATTCCTACCTGTATTCCTTTTCTTCCATAACTCCCATGCGATGATAGCTGGAGATGCCCGAAACAAAGGCTTCAACTTTGGACAACACTTAGCATTCCACCATTCCCTTATTACTTGTTTCACCTGTACTAATAGCACATTGATTCTTGCAGTCCCAAAAATTATCTTCCAAACCTTTGATGTAGTAGGACTAGTCAAGAAAATGCTCAAGTATATTGTCAGGAGGATCAAGAACTGATAAGAGATGTACTGGCATGCTTTGCAATACACTGGTTATGAGTGTTGCCTTTCCTCCAAATGATAACAGTTTACCTTTCCAAGAATGCAATTTAACCTTCACCTTCTTGACAAAATCATCATAGTAGTCCTTCCTTCTTCTAGTATAGAAGATAGGACACCCTAAGTAAGTGAAAGGAAACTCTCATCTAGCAAAACTTGTAATATTACCAACTGCCTGAAACAATACATGTGCAACATTGGCATGCATATTGTAAGAGCTCTTGCCTTTGTTGATCAACTGGCCTGATACCTGCTCATATCTACCAGGAACTTCCATGATCTTGCTCAAAGAATTAGGGTGAGATGAAGCAAATATGATGGCATCATCATCATATGCCAAGTGGTTCAAAGGATCAGACCATTTGGGTATACCAAATCCAACAAATGATTTGTCTTCAAACAACTTGTTCAAAGACCTAGATAGGACCTCAGATGATAAAATAAATAAGGCAGAAGACAATGGATCTCTTTGCTTCACTCCCCTTGTAGACTTGAAAAAACTTGAAGATTGCCCATTCACCAACACTAAATACTAGTTATTAGATATTAAATTCCATACCATGTTGATGAAATGTTCTGCAAACCCCATTCTCCTTAGAACATGCATTAAATACTTCCACGAAAACCTATCATAAGCCTTTGACCTCTCATCCTTATGTCAGTGATAATTTCCTGTGTCAGAAGGATGTTCTCAAAGATACTCCTCCCCTTCACAAAGCCAGACTGATTAAGAGAGATAAGAGAATCAGAAACTTTTCCTACCTATCATGAAGTACCCTAGATAGCACTTTGTTGATAAAGTTACTCAAACTTATAGGTCTTAGGTCTGAGAATGTCTGAACTCTTGGCTTCTTTGGCAGTAGTTCCAAGTTAGTATGAGTAATGGACTTTGGCAATGCCTCACCTCCATAAAAGTGAAGTACCATGTTGTGTATGTCATAACAGATTACCTCCCAGCATTCTTGATAAAACAAGCCAGTGAATCCATCAGGGCCACTGGCACTATCACTACTTAACTCAAAGAGCCTTGACTTCTTCTAATGTTGGATATCTACATAGCTCCAAGTTCTGCTCCATAGTAACCATGGACGGCACATTCTCCAGTATAGAGAAATCTGTAAGATCCCCTTCTTTTGTGAACTATCTTTGGTAGAAATCAACTGCATCAATGGCCATTTGTTCTTGATCTTCTAGCTAGTTCCCATCTCCATTCTGAATCCTTTTCAATTGTAGCTTCTTCCTCTTGCCATTTACATGATTGTGAAAGAAACTAATATTCCTATCACCCTCAGCAAATCATGTCATCCTAGCTTTTTGCTTCCAGTAGCGCTCCTCTATACTCAAGTATTTCTTCAATTCTGCCTGAGCTTTTTGAAGAAAAGTCCTATTCTCAATTGTAGTCTCCTCTTCAAACAACATCTCTTTCACTTTTACAATATTTTCTAGAATTGACAATTATTTGAAAATGTCACCAAAATTATCTTTACTCCATTTAGACGGCGTTGCCTTCACCTTTTTTAATTTATACTTGAATATTAAAAATAATCTCCAATGAAATCAACATCCTAATTCTGTCACACCACATCCTTGAATGTAGCATGTTTTGTCCAGAAGTTCAAAAACCTGAATGGATTGACAAAATTTGTAGTATGCTCTCCACAAGTCATGAGCAATGGTGCATGATCTGAACCAGTTCTAATAAGGTGCTCCACTTCTATTGTAGGAAGCAAATTTTGAAATGGTAGATTCACAAATATCCTGTCCAATCTTTTGAATATACACTCAGCATTAGGTCTCCCATTCCACCAAGTAAATGGACTCCCTTTATATCCTTGATCAAACAGCCCACAAGAGTTACAGAAAATGCAAAATTCTCATATTCAGGAGAATGTACTGGCAAGCCCCCAATCTTCTCATCTTCATGTGATACCACATTGAAATCTCCTCCTACTAACCAAGGCAGCTCCATGTCACTTGCCAAATAATACAAATTATCTCGCAACTCCAACCTCTCTAATGATGAACATTTTGCATATACAAAAGTCATAATAATATACTATCCAATTTCATGGTGAAACAATTTAACAGTCACCTGTTGCTCCGTCTCCATAATCAATTTCCATTCCACCATATCATCAAAGAACAACCATATCTTCCCATTGATATTAGAAAATGCAGTTTCCTTATTCAAACTTCTTCTATACCTTTGTATATGCCTTGCATTCTGAAAAGGATCCATTAGTGCAATGACAAAGAAACTATGTTCCTTTTGCATGTTGATCATCCTAGGAAAAGCCTGCTATGTATTCAAAGACATAATATTCCAAATCAATGTCTTGGTCATCATTTAGTATGTGAAGCTGCCCTCCTAGGCAAAATTCTTATAGGTTGAGGTGCTTCTTTATTTTGTGTCTGCTTCTTGGTTTTCTTACCACCTTTCGCACTAGTTCTAGGTGATAAGTCAACCTCTCTTGCCACTTGTTTGAAATTCGCAACAGTAGACTCATTATCTCCTTTTCAAGTTGTTGTTGTTCCATGAAAGCTATCTCCACAGGAGTGGCATTGTGTGTCACTAGGTCATGTAATTTCTGAATAGGTGTATTCGATGGAAAATTGAGCTGCAGTTTCATAACCTAGTTAGTGCCTGATGCACAGGCCATTGGCAATGATTCAATAACTCCAACTGCCTTTGGGACAATAGCCTGCTCATTCTGCCTTTTGCTCATCATGTTAGCCTCCTCTATAACGTTAGCATTCTGCTCCAAAGCACCTACAACCTCATGCATCATCCTAAATTGAAGTTCATAAACATTACCCAAGTTAGGGTTCACTGTAGCATCCTGCCCAGAAGTTACTGTTCCATTAAGATCAAGGGTGTTGCCAGCAGCTATTTGTTGTTTTTCCCTCATTGTATCCTTTAAGACCTCCATAGTAACATTCCCAACCTGGTCATTACCCAAAATATCCACTGGATCACCACTAGTTTTATCAAAAACCTGAACAGTTCCTCTAGGGTTTACTGTTCCATTGAAGTTCGTCTTCCCAGATGACTCCACAGTTGATCCACCAGTGATTCTAGGTTGTACTAGTGCTCCTCTAGGTCCTCCAGCTGGTTACAAAGATTGCTGATCATTAGTCTTCTCCATATATTCAATCCTAGTTTTTTGCAGACTAGGGTTTACTGTAGCAGTGTTATCAAAGGTACCTGTTTGAGTTTCTTGAGTATTGCACGTTTGATATCTAAGTGTGGAGCTTATATTTGTATCAATGTTTGCCTCAAACTCATGCACCTCATCACTCCATTGTGCACTACCCCTCCTAGTTGCTCCAGTTGATGTTATTGCCCTAGGTGACTCCTCTAATTGTGAAGGTACCTCCTGACATGAGTGATTGAGAGTAACATTAAGAACCTCCTTTGGTGTACCAAAACTTCTTTGTACCCAATCGACTGTTCTTTCCTTTACAACTGCATCACCAATCCCAGTACCACTAGGAGTATCATTCTTTTCCACTGGGAGCTTATGAACTTTAGTGGCCTAACTCACCTCAATCCTAATCGTTGTTTGTGCAGGATTAGGATTATATTCTTTAGACGCTTCAACACTCCTTTCCTTCATCGGATTAGCACTGATATTATTACCATTCTCCAGCTGCCTCTTCTCCTGACCTTTCTTGGTGACATTCTCCAGTTGTTCTTTCCCTTTTTCTTTAGCTTTTCCATCTCCTTTGCTATCAGTGATCATTAAAGTTGGGTTCTCAATTTCTTCTACCTCCAAAGCATCAAATCGTTTCCTTGTAACCACTGTTTCATCATTATTCTTCTCATTCAACTTGTCCACTGCTTGGCTCTTTGTAGCTTCAATAATGTAGCCTCTCTTATTCCTTTGGTATTTATTTTGCCTTCGTTGCATCCATTCTTGTGTGGCAGTATTGGTAATAGTCTTTCCAAGTACCTTACCACTTGTAAGTACTTTGGTAGAGTTAGCTACAGCACCTACTAACTCCTTTCCATTACTTTGATCCTCCACCACTTTTTCAAATTTCTTGTGTAGTTCAGGATGTATCACCCAACAGTCTACTTCATTATGACCTTGCTTCTTACATGTTTTATAATATTTAGGCATGTAATCATACTTTTATCCACTTCAATTCCTCAGGCCCAGAATCATCCTTTTCCTCCACAATCTTTATTCTTTGAGGGAATTTAGCTAACAAATTCACCTCCACTTTTACCTTTGCACAACTAGGTCTAGTGCCATTTTGGGTAGATAAATCATCATGTAAGGGATTTCCTACTGAACTAGCCAAGGAAAAAATAAATTCTTTACCAAAACTGTTTGGAGGCAATTCTGGAAAACTAATCCACGTAATAGCAATTGGAGTTTCTTCATCAGGCTTCCACCAAAGATTCCACTTCGTACATCGCATCTGCCACTTCTCACCTTGAGCTTTCAAATAAAAAGCTGGCTTTGAAAGCAAGTGAACATAGTCCTCCTTTAATGAGAGTTTGATCAAGACATGGTTATCCTTAATAAGCCCTATCGAGCAAGCACCTTTAACTTCACATTGAATAGGGATAGCTTTATGTAATTCAGTGATCACATGCTTTCCATAAGAATCCCAGCACTGCCAGTTGTAAGCCTTGTTGAACGATGGACTGCTTCACCTCCATCTTCTTCCACTTGATTTTAGGATCGCCATGTAAGTACTCAACAATTTGATAGGTATTTGAGCTAGGGTTTGCATGGACGCATTTAATGTTTTTAGTTGTAAGAGTTTCACTTAATTCTATAATAGATTAGGTGTTGTAATGGATTGGGGGGACTGTGGGGATGTGTTTAAAGACTGACCAACCTCATGAGGAGGCTGGCCAGTGGCCGGAGAAGCTATTAAAGGCTCGCGACAACTTCGAGCTCCAGTCGTCGCAATCGCCTGATCGCTAGAGCTTCTCTCTTCTCACGCGTTGATTTTTAACAAATCTTCAATTTAGTTCTAAACTGAAGGTGTTGTTTTGTGTTTGATCATTTGGTGTAAAACATTATTGACTTGATTAATCCAGATTGCGTTGTATAGGATTTATTTAAGGGGAAATACTATTTGTTTACCTATAAAATAATATATTTGAATTTATTACGTGGTTTATAGACAAGCGAACTGATTTGATCCAAAAATGATAAATACACTAGAAAAAGTAAGACTTAGCGATTAAAATCGAAGAAAATGCTTGATTCTGGGAGCAATGCATCCGAGAGCAGAAATAAGAACAATATGACACAACAAGTAAATTTATTTTATTTAGCTTGAGAATAGAATGTATCATAAGTTTGCCAAGAATTTAGTGTCCCTATAATGGCTGTTGAAACAACTATTTATAGTTATACCTAAGAAACAAGATCCTAGGATCAAGCCTCTCTTAAATGACAATAAATGGGCCATTGATGAATATGTAACGGCATGCCATGAATGCAAATATTTTTTGCAACGGCTACCCATTTAATGTTAGGAAATATTCTTCATTGAATGTCATCCGGTGGTAAGCATTGGATCCGTTTATGTTGATTATGTTCCCTTCGGAATTTTTATCCGATGTCAACTGCATCTGTTGTTTCCAGTCTTGGTTCTTACTCGATTTGTCTTCTGCCTTCCTTCAGTTCCACGTGTCACGCCACCATTTAATCATTTAATATAAACCAATTTTACCCTATATAGATATCCCCCCTACTTTCCGGTGGAATTTGGTGAAGATTACTTCCTTGGCGAAAAATCTTCTGAAAACCTTCTGAGTGAAATGTATTTATTAGTTTTGGCGAGAGGCAAATTCACGATTTAAATTTTTTGAGTTATTATAATGACCTCAAACTAATATTATAATAATAACTGAATTTATAATTATATATAGAGAGAGAGTCTGAACAAAAGTTATTAAATTCATGTGAATTCCTAACCAGCCTTCTAGATCAGCTCCTAGTTTTGGCTCAACAAATCTTCAATTTAGTTCCAGATTTAAAATGAGGGATTTTTTTCATGTTTGATCATTTGGTGTAGGAAAAACTATTGACTCGATTGATCTAGATTGCATTATATAGGATTTATTTAAGGGTAAATACTTTTTATCAAAAATTTCTTCTTTTTAAAGCTCGAACACGAAATTTATGATTAAAGATAAAGGAATTTCATCCATATGACCACATTTAGTGATGGCTAAAAAGAGTTTTTTTCCCAGCATAAAATGAAGTTACAAGATGAGTGATCATGAAACTTTTCTCATCCAAACATAACAATTGTTATCGGAAAAGACAAGCACAAAAAAATAAAAAAAGAAGCACACCAGAGTGGTTGTAAGACCGACTATATTGTAACAGGCAGAGTATTGGCTAGTAGGAACTCTTACGCCCAGAAAATGAAAGTAGCAGAAATGAGGATACTGAGATTGATGTGTGGGCATACTAGGAGAGTTATGATTAGGAAAAAAGATATTCAGGATAAAGTGGGAGTGACCTCAATAGTGGACAAGAAGTGAAAAGCGAGGCTGAGATAGTTTGGATATATGAAGAGGAGATGTACAGATGCCCCAGTAAAAAGGTGTGAGAGGTTGGCAACGGTGGGTATAAGGAGAGGTAGAGGTAGCCCGAAGAAGTATTAGTGAGAAGTGATAAGACATGACATGATACATCATCAGCTTACCAATGATATGACCCTTGATAAGAGGGTGTGGAGGTCGACGATTAGGATAGAAGGTTAGTAGGTTGTCACGACCCCAATTTCTCTCCGTAGGATGTCGTGACGACACCTAGTCTCTAAGACTAGGTAAGCCTAACAAACATGCAGAGTAGCTGAAATAATAATTTAAAATCTCAAAAACTTCAACAATTATATAAAATAAAATCTGCAACTCAACATGTACAACTCTCAAAACCCGGCGAAATATAAGTCACAAGCTCTATGAACTAATACTGAATATCTCTATGCAATAGTGTCTAAATAAGGACAAGGAAATAAAGTAATCCAAGTGGAGGGGGACACCGAGGCCTGCAGACACAGGCATGTGTACCTTGAAGTCTCCACGTACGAACTCTACTCACTGACGCCCGAACTGGTAGGAAGTACCTGGTTCTGCACAAAATGACGTACAAAAGCGTAGCATGAGTACACCACAATGGTACCCAATAAGTACCAAGCCTAACATTGGTAGAGTAGTGACGAGGTCAGGTCAAGGCCTTACTGGAATAAATAAAAGACTGAACAAGTATAAAGCAGTGTAATAATGACAGTAATAAAATTGAAATAACAAATAGCATATCAAGGTTAGCTACACGGAACTAAAGCAATTAGTGCAACACAGAGGAAATAATTAAATATATGCTAAGGAAACAACAACCAAAGATAAGTGCAAAACGGAGAAATGCCAACAAGAGCCACTACCGAGGTACCACCTCGTAGTCTCAAATCACAAGAATAAATCACAATCTGTCCTTATATCACCGCGGGAGCCTTTACATTTAGTTTTGAAAATATTTTTCCGAAATAGCATCCTACGTTTTGGCCCATCTTATCACACCGCATGATTTCTAGTTGTTCCCTTAATAGCCACGTGTATCAAGTCCACCTTATCTCACCGCATGCGTTTTGACCCCAAAACCTTATACCACCGCATGCGTATCAATATCACACCGTATCACAAATCGCACATCAAGTGCCCAATATCACAACTTGCTAGATAACCCAAATAAATATAATATTTTCACAGTAAAGAGCCCATGGCTCAACCATAATGTACACAAGAGTTTCAACAATAACAACCGGAATGGACAACTCCACAGAATGGTATTTCACAACTTAACACTTTGCCTTAATGTGAATCTCGACCTTTATATCTCAATACCAATTTCAACAATAAGATATTCCATGATTTAACAACTTCAAGTAAAGAGTTAAACAATTAAGTAATGAATACGGAATAAAGGAAACAAGAACTTCAACTAAACATGTAGGGTAATTAGCATGTAAGGGAATAAGACAAGTAGACATGTGAAAATAAACTAAGAATGATGAATAATAATATGTTAAGATAACTCAATTAAGGCGTGAAAGGAATCTACATAGCTAAAACCGATAATTTCCACATTTAGCCCGTGCACTCACTCGTCACCTTGCGTACACAACTTTCACATATCACAATTATCACAACCAACATAAATCCTAAGGGGTAACTCCCCCACACAAGGTTAGGCAAGTCACTTACCTTAAATCATGCTAAATCAATCCACTAGTAGGCCTTTCTCTTGATTATCCAACTCCGAACGACTCGAATCTAGAAGAAACAACTTCATACTATAAATATAAACTATAGGAAACTAATTCAAACAATGAAATGACGATCTTTGCAAAAAATTAGAAAGTCAACCCAAAACGTCAACCCGTGCCCACGCCTTGGAACCCGACCAAAATTACAAAATCCGAACACCCATTCGATAATGAGTCCAACCATATAAGAATTACTCAAATCCGAACTCAAATTGCCTTTCAAATCCTCAAATTTTAGCTTAAGACATTTCTACCAGTTTCCCCCAATTTTCCAACTCAAACAACTAATTAAATGATGAAAGTATCAATAGATTCATATAAATTAACCAAAACCGAGCTAGGAATTCTTACCCCAATGATCTCTCAGAAAATTTCCCGAAACTTCGCCTTAAACCGAGCTCTCTAAGTCCAAAATATGAAATTAACCCTCGAGTTTGAAATTTAAGTTCTGCTGCCAGTGGTTTACTCTTCGCGAACGCGGAAAATGCCTCGCGTTCGTGAGGCACAAAAATGCTACTCTCCAAATTTTCTCTTACGCGAACGCGATAACCCACTCGCGAACGCGATGACCAAAACTCCCAAGATTCGCGATCGCGACCCTTACTCGCGAACACGTAGACCAAACGCATGAGGTCCCCCCAGACTGCCTTTCCTCTTCACGAACGCGGCTCCTTATCCGCGATCGCAATGCACAAACTTAGTGACCCTTCACAAATGTGTGGCTATCTTCGCGAACGCAAAGGGTAAATCCCCAGAAATCTCTGAAGACTCTACGGGAACGTGGGAAGACCTTCGCGAACGCGTAGAAGGAAACCAAACCTGTAGAGGAACCAAAACTTCAGCAATCCTTAAGGTTCCGAAATGCGCCAATCATGGTCCGAATTACACCCGAGGCCCCCGGGACCTCAACCAAACATACCAACAAGTCCTAAAATATTATAGGAACACGCTCTAAGATTAAAATCACATCAAACAATACTAGAATCATGAATCGTGCATCGATTCAAGCCTAAGGAACTGTGAACTTCCGAAATTCCGAAACCAATGCCAATTCATACCAAAACAACTTCGATTGACTTCAAATTTCGCACACAAGTCATAAATTACATTACAGACCTATTTTAACTTCTGAAATTGGACTCCGACCCCGATTTCAATAAAGTCATTTCCCGGTCAAACTCCTCAACCTTCCAAACCTTTAACTTTCCAACTTTTGCCAATTCTCGTCGAAACGACCTACGGAACTCCAAATAAACATCCGGACATGCTCCTAAGTCCAAAATCACCATACGAAGCTATTAGAACCATCAAAACTCCATTCCGGAGTCGTCTTTACAAAGTCAAATTACGGTCAACTCTTTCAACTTAAAGCTCCAACTTAGGAACTATGTGTCCCACTTCACTCCGAAACTTTTCCGAACCCGAAACCAAGCACCCCGACAATTCACGTAACCATAATATAACACAGAAGAGGCAATAAATAGGGGATCTGGGCTAAAATACTCAAAATGACCAGCCGGGTCGTTACATCCTCTCCCTCTTAAAATAAACGTTCATCGTCGAACCAGTATAGAAATGTACATGGAATGGTGAAAAGATGAGGATAACGGCTACGCATATCATGTTTGGTTTCCCAAGTCGCCTCATCGACTGGCTGACTCCTCCACTGAACCTTCAATGAAGCAATGTTCTTCGACCTCAACTTCCGAACCTGCCTATCAAAAATGACCACCGACTCTTCAACATAAGACAAATCCTTGTCCAACTGGACTGAGCTGAAATCCAACACATGAGACGGATCACTATGATACTTTCGGAGCATAAAAACGTGGAATACTTGATGAACTGCAGCTAGACTAGGTGGTAGTGCAAGCCTGCAGTCCACCTCTCCAACCCTCACAAGAATCTCAAAAGGTCCGATATACCTAGGGCTCAACTTGCCCTTCTTTCCGAACCTCATAACACCCTTCATGGGTAAAATACGGAGCAAGACTCGCTCCCAAACCATGAATGCAACGTCGTGAACCTTCTGATCCACATAACTCTTCTGACTAGATTGGGATGTACGAAGTCGATCATGAATTAATTTAACCTTTTCCAAAGAATCCTAAACCAAGTCTGTACCCAATAACCTAGCCTTACCCGGCTCAAACCAACCTACCGGAGATCGATATCACCTCTCATACAAAGCCTCATACGAATCCATTTGAATGCTCAACTAGTAGCTATTATTGTAGGCAAACTCTACAAGCGGCAAGAACTGATCCCAAGAACCCCCAAGCTCCATCACACACGCATGAAGCATATCCTCTAATATTTGAATAGTGCGCTCGGACTGCCCATCCGTCTGAGGGGGAAATGTTGTACTCAACTCAACCTGCGTGCCTAACTCACTCTGTACGGTCCTCTAGAATAGTGATATAAACTACGTACCATGGTCAGAGATGATAGATACCGGCATGCCATGAAATATGACAATCTCGCAAATATAAACCTGTGCTAGCTGCTCTAAAGAATAAGTAGTCACCACTAGAATGAAATGAGCTGAATTGGTATATCTATCCACAATCACCCATACTGCATCAAGCTTCCTCTGAGTCTGTGGGAGCCCAACAACAAAATCCATAGTAACCCACTCCCATTTCCACTCTGGAATCTCTAGCCTCTTAAGCAATACACCTGGCCGCTGATGCTCATACTTCACCTGTTGAAAATTTAGGCACCAGGATACATACTCCACTATGCCTTTCTTCATTCTCCTCCACCAATAGTGGTGCCTCAAGTCCTAATACATCTTGGCGGCACCCGGATGAATGGAGTACGCGAAGGGTGATCCTCCTGAAGAATCAGGTCACATAAACTATCTACATTGGGCACACATAGCCTATCCTGCATCCACAAAACATTGTCATCCCTAATAGTGACCTCCTTGGCATCGCGGTGTTGAACTGTGTCCTTGAGGATAAGCAGATAAGGGTCTTCATACTGACACTCTCTGATATGATCATAAAGAGAAGACCGAGAAACCATACAAGCCAAAACTCCACTCAGCTCCAAAACATCCAATCTAACAAATTGGTTGGCCAAGGCCTAAACATCAAATGCTAATGGCCTCTTCGCTGTCGGTAGATATGCTAAACTGCCCAAGCTCTCCGCCTTGTGACTCAAGGCATCGGCTACTACATTGGCCTTCCTAGGATGATATAGCCTTCTCGGGATGATATAGAATGGTGATATCATAGTCCTTAAGAAACTCTAGCCACCTCCGCTAACGCAAGTTAAGATTCTTCTATTTAAACAGATGTTGTAGACTCCGGTGGTCGGTATAGACCTCACAAGGGACACCATACAAATAGTGTTGCCAAATGTTCAAGGCATGAATAATAGCCGCTAACTCAAGGTCGTGGATAGGATAGTTCTTCTCATACACCTTCAGCTGTCTAGATGCGTAGGCAATTACCCTACCGTCCTGCATCAACACTGCACCGAGGACAACACGCGATGCATCACAGTACATACTATAATACTTCAAACCCTTAGGCAACACCAACATTATTGTTGTAGTCAAAGTTGTCTTGAGGTTTTGAAAGCTTTCATCACACTCCTCAGTCCACCTGAACGGAGCACCTTTCTGGGTCAATCTGGGTCAAGAACAAACGTTTGTTTAAGAGAGGAAGAACGTAACAGCCCGACCGATTATTTTGTGTACTTGAGCCCTATTTTACCATTTAATGCTCCCCATAGGTGTCTTTGTTGTTATGTGACTTTCAGGGATGGTTGGTTTGTGTTCAAGAAAGTTTTGAAGTAAACTGAAATACTTAGTTCCAAGGTTGGAAGCGTAATTTATAAGAGTTGACCGAGATTTGACTTTTATGTAAGTGATCCCGTAATAGTATTTTGATAATTTCGATATGATTTTATGGTGATTTTGGACATAGATATATCTCCGAATTTAGATTTGGAGGTTCCTAGGTTGATTTGGCTCTAAATGGCAAAGGTTAGAAATTTAAAGGTTTGAAAGGTTTATATGTTTAACCGGGAGTTGACTTTGATGTTATAGAGTTCGGATTGTGATTCCGCAAGTTGAAAAATGTTCGTTATGTCATTTGCAATTGGTGTGCAAACTTTGGTGTTATTCTGAGCTAGTTAGGCGCAGTTCGGCTTGAGTTTTGAAAGTTGGAAGTTGATTAGTTCATTAAGCTTGAATTGAGCTGCGACTTGTAGTTTTGATATTACTTTGTGTAATTTGAGACCTCGATCCATGTTATGTTTTGGGGCTGGTTGGTATATTTGGATAGGTTCCCGAGGGCTCAAAAGTGTTTAAGATAAATTTCAGATAATTTTGAACTTGTTTGGAACTACTGAAGTTGTTGATGTGCTGTGTGATTTGCGATCGCGGAGAATGTCTCGCGATCATGAAGGCTATTTTGGGGCAGTGTCTTTTTGCTCTGTGCGTTCGCGATTAGTTTGTCATTTTCGCAGAGCTTGGTGAGTAGATGTAACAACCCGCATCGTTTTGAACATATGCATTTCGTTCAACCATTTAAAGTATTGAGTAGCTTCTTACTATGTATTATTACTTGTTTGAATCATTGGTTTTGTTTTCAGGTTGTTCGGAATTGATTTGGAAGAATGATTCTCAACTAGGAAACTTTAAGTCGAAAGAGCTGACCAAGTTTGACTTTTTAGTACTTGACTTCAGATCAGAGTTATTATGATTCCATTAGGTACGGATGATGATTTTAGACTTGGGCGTATGCCCAGAATTTCATTCGGGTATTTCTAGAAGGTTTCAACACTTATTGACGAAGGTTGGAAATTTGAAGGTTTGGGAACTTCATAAGTTTGACCAAGAGTTGACTTTGATGATATCGAGTTTGAATTGTTGTTCTGGGAGTTGGAATAGGTTCGTTATGTCATTTGGAACTTGTGTGCAAAATTTGGATTCATTCCGGATTGGTTAGGCTTGAATCAGACGCTTGGTTCGAAGTTAGAAGTTTATGAACTTAAGAGATTGATCTTGATCAATGGTTCATGGTTTTGATGTTAATATGTGCGATTTGAGTCCTCGAGTAGGTCTGTGTTAGGTTATGGGACATATTGATATGTTCGGACGGGGTCCCAAGGGGTTCGGGCATGTTTCGAGTTGATTTTGGACCATTTTACTTCATGTTTTCACTGCTGGTTGCTGCTGGTTTCGGTTGCCTCGATTGTCCTTCACGATCGCGAACATGGGGATGCGATCCTATAGAAGAAATCTCTAGCTGGGCGATTTCTTCATCGCGGTCGCGATTGGATGACCGTGTTCGCGTAGGGATATGTGGGTTACTGTTCGCGTTCACGGATGAAGAATTGCGGTCGCGTAGTGTTGAGACTGGGAAGCAGAGAGCTGGAGAAATCTTCAGCGCGATCGCATTTATTTGAGTCGCATTCGCGGAGCTTTGACATCAGTGTTCATCGCACTCGCGTGGCTAGTATCGCGAACGCGTAATGTATTTTGGTGGTAGTGGCTTTTGTTCTTCGCGAATGCGGAGGTTATTCCGCGATTGCATAGAGTATTTATGGGGCAATGCATTTTTCTTCTTCGCGTTCGCGATGGTATTTCCATGATCGCGATTCATTAATTCATCCAGTGAATATAAAGTACCTATTTTGGAGGTTTTGACCATTTTTTCATATTTGGAGCTATGGAGCTCAGATTGAGACAATTTTGAAGCGATTTTCACCATATAGATCGGGGTAAGTATTCTTTACTCAGTTTTGATTATATTTCATGAATCTATCCTCATATTTGGCATTTGATTGATGATTTCAAAGAGAAAATTTAGGGGATTTTGTCTAAGATTTCATAAATTGGATTCTCGAGTTTTGAGCATCGATTCATAGTCGGATTAAGTGGAACTAGTATGATTGGAATCATAATTGAATAGGTTATCGGACTTGTGAGTTTTATCGGTTTTCAAGGTGCGAGTCTAGGTTTGATTTTTTGGTTGACTTTGGGCTTTTGATTAAAGATTTATCTTAATCGATTGGGTTTGTTTCCTTTAGCATTATTTTATGTTCTTGAGTTGCTTTTGGCTAGTTTCGAGCCGTCTGGAGGTCGGTATGCACGGGATAGAATTTCTAGAGTATTGCTTGGCTTGCTCGGTGTTGGATTCGGCTTGTTTGATGTAAGTAACACTTCTAAACTTGGTGTTGAGGGTATGAATCCCTGAATATACGTATTATGTGTTTGGTGTTGAGGTGACACACATGCTAGGTGACGGGTGTGTGGGCGTACACCATGTGAATTATAACTCGGTTGATTCTGTGTAGTTACCCAATCTTGTTTTCATTCATGAAATTACTACGTGCTAGAGTAAATGAGCTGTGATGCACGATAGAAACCATATTTATGCTATATGCTTATTCTGTTAGGACCCACTGAGGTCATATTTGCTGTTGAGTTATTTGCTTAAATTACAATTACGTACTCAGTTATAGTCATTCATTTGCATATCATATCTCAGTCTCTGTTATCATTTGTTGTGATAAAATGTTATCATTATTTGGGCTGATTGGCATGAGATTTGTGAGCCCGAGAGACTGAAGAGATTGATGACTGAGTTGGGGCCCAAGAGCCGGGTGGTGAGTGAGATATGTGGATCGAGTTGCACACCACAATATGCATTATGGCTATATGTGGATCGGGTTGCATGCCGCAACATGCATTATGGCTATATGTGGATCGGGTTGCACACCGCAACAGGCTCTATGGCTATATGTGGATCGGGCTACGTGCCGTAGCAGGTACCGTACAATGTTGAGAGACTGAGTATGCTGAGTGACTGAGCGCGATGAGTGGGAAGGTGAGACAGTGAGATTGAGTACTCCAAGAGTGTGAGTACATGAGTTCATCGCTGTGATGTATTGCATTAACGGGTATATTTGACATACATGCATAGAGATGCATTTCCTCATGCTACACGGTATTGTGACATTTATGGCTTCACATGCACATTGACATGTAGGCATAGAGATGTACTTTCCTCATGATATGTGAGATTTTAATATTTTATCGGTTGTTGAAAGTTTTTTTTGGGAAAATCATGGTTTTATGACATACTCATATTTTGGTGATTTCGGTGAAAGATTTGGGTTTTAATGTTATATTTGAAAAGCATGCCTATTGTTCCATAACTGTGGACGAGTTGAGCATCATATCCTTGAGTTACTTCTTGTTCAATTTTTATTATGCTGTTATAAGTTGTTGTTGGCTACTGGTGTTGGACTTTGACCGTTGTCGAAGCTCGTCACTGATTGCAACCTAAGGTTAGGTTTTGTTACTTATTGAGGTCACGGGGTCGGTTGTACTCATACTACACTTCTGCACCTTGTGGACAGATTTTGGATGCCGATGTTGCTGTGTATGGAGGAAGCTGGAATTAAAGATGAACCTGCATTTCGGTCATAGCTGCCTCTTGTTCTTGCTAGCTTTAGAATTTTTAATCTGTTCTTTTTCAAACAGATGATGAGTTTATTTCATATCAGTCTTGTAAACTCTAAATCTTAGGAGCTCATGATTTGTACTACCAATCCTTGGGATTTTTGTCTAAAAGTTCAGTTTTATTATCATTACTTCTCCTAGTAAATCTCATTTGAATTGGATTTTGTTAAACTGGCTTACCTAGCGGGTTGGGTTAGGTGGCATCACGACTAGTCAGATTTTGGGTCGTGACAGTAGAGGCCATCGCGTTCACGACTTAGGCATCATCTTTGTGTAGAGTGAAGGTCGGATGGGTTCGTCAGGCGTTTGGCCTTCGCATTCGCGGGTGGGCAACCACGTTCGTGTATGCAAAGAGGATGTTGTGCATCGCGTTTGCATGTGCCCGACTGCATTCATGAAGGGTAATTTTGGGCCAGTGTTGGGTTGTGCTTCGCGAATGCGAGGCTTGGGCCGCGTTCACGAAGCATATCACTAAGCAGACCTTTAAGTTGTTATTTTTAGAACTTTGAGCTCATTTTAACATATTTTGAAAATGGGAGCTCGGATTGGAACGATTTTTGAAGCAATTTTCACCCACTTAGATTGGGTAGGTATTCTTAACTCATATTGTATTATTATTCATGATTATATCTTTGATTTGTCATTTGATTGGTGAATCTTAGGGAGGAAATTAGGGGTTTTGAAAAAAAACTTATCTAAAGTAAAAAATGGAGAGTTGAACCCCGATTTGGAGTCAGTTTTAGATGAAATTTATATATTTAAACTTGTATTCAAATGGGTAGTCAATATTTATGACTTTTGTCAGGTTCCGAAAAGTGAACGTGAGTTGAATTTTTTATATGTTAGAGATTGGAGATCTAGTACTTTGGATCGATTCCTATAGCTTTATTTGATGTTGTTGAGTTATTTTCGGTTAGATTTGGTCTGTTCGGAGGCTAATTCAAGAGGTAAAGACTTTTTAGAGTGTTGATTTCGTTTCTTTAAGGTAAGTATCTTGTCTAACCTTGTGTGGGGGAATACCCCTTAGTATTTGGTCTTAATTATTTATTCGTGTTATGTGAAAAAGCGACGTGCACACAAGGTGAGGAGCGTGTGCATGGGTGCTATGTGTGGCTTATGACCGAATTAGACCTTAGGCTATTAATAAGCTTTAATTTGAGGATGTATTTTGCATGAAACATACTTAATCACTTTATGGCTACGTCAACATGATGACTAAAATTATGCTAGCCCTATTAATGCTTTATAGGTTAAATACCCATCCGCATTTTACTATTTTTATTTTCTTGTACACCTTGTTGATAAATTATGAGCTTAGACCTCTGATGAAATTTTGGCATTACTTTTTTGTGATTATTGTGGTACATATGGACATGTTGAGCGGATTGATTAGATGTATGCACAAGGTCTTTACCATGCAATTGTGATTATTATTGTGCTCATCGGGAGAAATAAAGGTGGCATTTTTTGGAGTGCCCACGTGGAGAAATAAGGATGGTGATATGCGCATGTGGTGAAATAAGGATGACATTTATTTTTATTTGCACATGCGACGAAATAAGTGTAGCATTATTGATGATGTTATATAATTATATGGGGGTGTTTATCTTGATGTTGTTAATATGTTAAAACGGGGTTGATATTTTGATCATATGCATGTTTCTTAAAACCCCATCTCTGTATTTTAATGAGTTCTTAGTTGAATTTGACATGCTATCATATGCCCCCACTTATATTTGATAATTTTTGACAACGGTTGACTCTTCTACATTGAGTTTTAATCACGTGTTTTAATGAGATTGTTGATATTATTTTCCATTATATATTATGTTGCCAGTATTGCACAGGTTATTTGACTAGTGAGTATCATATGACTTGAACATCGTCATTACTTTATCGAAATTGGTCTTGATACTTACTGTGTACCGAATGTGGTGTACTCATACTACACTTCTGCATATTGTTTAACAGACCCAGGTATTGGAGGCAGCAAATCTTGAGAGTGAGAGTTTGCATCGGTCGTGAGGATTCAAGGTAGAGCTGCATGTTGTCGTAGTCCCTTGGAGTCTCATTCTTTATATTGATACTGTTAATTTTACATTCGAATAGTGTTATATTTTGAATATTCTGTATGTATTCAGTTAGAGCTTATGACTCTATACTACCTAGTTCTGGGAAGATGTATTGAGTATTGCCACTTTGCCTTGTGTTAACTCTATTTTCGCATTTATATTAAACCATGTATTATTATATCATATTTTGTTGATTTAATATTGGTAAGTGATACATTTACCTAGTCTTAGAAATTAGGTGCCATCACGACCCCTGTGGTGGGATTTGGGTCGTGACAAGGAAATGGAGAATCTTCAGTGGGAGAAAATTTTGGCTAAAATCTATTCTTGATGGAAAAGATATCTCATTCGATATTCGCATAAAAAAATAAAGTGACATGATTTGTGATTGAGATGATACGTGCAACTTTTATTCATTGTTCGGGACATGTGGCGAGCTTCTAACATTTTGTGCCACTGATAGTAGTTTCCAAGATTATGATGTCTGACTTTGCAATTGACATGTTTTCCAAGTTCGATGGCTTTGAAAATTCAGTTCTCCGCCTTTATATACGTGAAATGCCTTTCTTTCCTCACTTTTCAATTATTTTAAGAAAATCCTCTGCTATTTTCACAACCTTCATTGAATCCTTCATCGATCCTATAGTCTTTTTTCTCCTCTATTATAGATTCTCAAGAACTCTCACTCCATTGAGTCATGTGAGTATCATCAAAGAACCTTTAGAAGTCACATCCTCATTATCCCATGAGAAAGGTGGAAAAAACTCAGAATCCTTAGAAAGGCAAAAAGGCAAAGCATGAGACAAAACCCTCTGTTTTGGACATTCTACCAAAACAGTAGGACTTTGAAATGGATGGAAGGTCATGAAACAAAATAGCGATGCAGTCTTGGAACTGGAATTCTTACGTGGATAACTTTGATTCCTTATTCGATTGGATCACATTTCTCTCGTCCAAAAGGAATGCCACTAGGGTGATCACATTAACATCCAAGTATCTTTAGAGAATGAGCGGATTATCAACCACCAGGATGGTTTTTTCTTAGTGTACATTTATCCATTCACCCTTCGATTTGTTCCCCCAATCGACCCTGCAATTTTGGACTTGTATTGGCATTTCGATATTTGCTTAGCTCAAGCTAAGGTTGACTTTACCCTTTGGCATCTCCTTCACCTTTACTCCCTAATGCTTTTTTGGGGTAGTGTTGTTATTGTTGTCAATCGAGGTGAATAAGCTCTCGTGAATATAGAGGGTGATTATGATAGAGAATGGTATGACCAATTTGTTGTCTTCCCTATCCGAGAGCTGGTTCATTCTGAGGATCATCATTTTCCGAAAATCTTATCTTCTTTTCCTCGAGAGGTCCTGGAGGCATATTTCTAAAATTTCTGGATGGAGGACTAAGAATCATGGTAAATCTTCATACCAATTGTCTTTCTAATTCGATACTTCATAACTTATACTTCTTTCTCCATTGTAGGCATTGCACCAAGGAAAACGCTTTCTCGAGTTATGATTAATCTCCCCACGACCACTGATTCTACTCAAGAAAGAGTCCAACAACTATCCGCACTGAAAATGAAGAAAAGTTCATCAAAATCTATTTCGGCAAATGATTTTACTGGTATTCTAAGGGAAAGAACTAGGTTTAGTTTCAATTGAGAGTCCGAGAATATTTAGGGAAGTCCCCGAATTAATTCGTGGTCTACTCGTCTTCAAAATACTGGGCCCATATTTATTGATATCCACGAAATATAGTTCTTGGTGGAAAGGCCTAAAGAGCCAATAGGAGATACAACTTCCACTTCGATCCCAGAAAATGTAACTACATGGGTTGGTCTTGATGGGCTATTCCATTTTGGAAGTTCTCATCCTAATATTGTGCCCTCAACGGACCTTTCAATCCCATAACGTTCCCAAATTGAGCCTTCAACAATCGCTGATAAAACACCAAGTTATAATCGAGGTGCCTAAAGGGGTAGATCGTCTGGAGTATTTAAATGAGGAGTCTATGCGGTTAAAGAATTTAGTTGGCCTTTTGGAAAAGAAGAGAGCAGATAATCATTCTGACGTTAGCCTTGTGAATGATGTGCTACATTATAAATTTCGAGTATGCTTTTGAATTTTTACTTTTTACCCCTTCTGTAATCCCTTTTTATTTTTTAATATCAAGCACTACATTGTGTTTTGGTGAAGGCTAATTTAGTTTCAATCCAAATCATGGAGAGGTTCTTACTTTACGAGTATGCTTTTAAATTTCCACTTTAGTTTTAAATTTTGAGTATGCTTTTCGATTTCCACTTTTTACTCCTTCTCCAATCCCTTTTTATTTTTTAATATCAAGCACTGTATTGTGTTTTGGTGAAGGCTAGTTTAGTTTCAATCCAAATTATAGGGAGGTTCTAACTTTATGAGAAATCAGTGCCAGAACTAATGGAAAGAATTAAGGCTTGGGAGTCCAGATTGGGGAAGGTATTTGTTGAAGAGGCTTTTGAAATTCAAGCCAAGTAGGCTATGGAAGAGTTGACTAAGGTGAACATCAAGATGAAGGAACAAAATGACAAGCATGTTGAGAGAATTGGGTGTCTCAAGGCATTGCTCGCGCAAAAGGAAGCATATTCGAGCCAACTGGCTGATAAATATGCTAAGTTCGCAAATGAGCTTAATGGGGCAAGAGAGCAAGGGAGACTTCTCGAGCAAGCTCTTAGATCTTGAAAAGCAACTATCGAATCTTTCAAGTTTGAGGAGGAAAAGCTACGAACTGAAAGAGACAATGATATCTCGACTTATAATAGTTTGAAACATCAATCGGAGCTTGCTCAAAATATCATTTTTCTAGATTCTAAGTTGTCAACATTAGAAGTTGTTCGTGCGATAATTCCTGATCTGGAGAGGGTGGTCGAGAAAATAAGACAAGTAGTGGAAATATCCCGATAGGCTATGAACTCGTCCTTTACAAAAGAAGAATTTACGGAAGGATGGATGCTTCCAGACCTTATGGATGAGGCTACCGGCGGGGACATACCGAGCTGCATCCTAAATTTTCGGTTCCTCAAGCTAATTCTTCTTCCTCTTCTCCACCATCTTCTGACTTGACTCCTCAAGATACTCAGTATTCTTCTCTTCCATCCAAAGATCGGTGAAGTGGAGTGACCAGCAACCAGCGTTTGGATATTTTGGAAGTTTTTCTTTTTCTTTAGTACTAGTCATGGAGTCATTGGAACACCTCTTTTGCAGGTTTTAAGCTTGTATCAATAATAAAGTATCTATTTCTGCATTCGTTCATAGTTAGAAATATTTTTCGCTTCGATTTTGATGTCTTGCTAGTGCATTTTACAATTCAGTTTCGTTGACTTGAATATGCTTCAACGATTTTGGTACGATGACTACGAGCAACTAATTTTTTTAGTCTCTAGATAATGAATAAAAGAAGACATATTTGCAACAGAATGATCCTGCACATCTCAAAATTCGGTGTGGTGGGCAAAGATATTTCTGAGTACTCTTGAAAATTTTGGATACTTTATTTTGGAGAAGCATTTTTTCATCCCCGGATGGATGGTTTCAAAAAATAAATACGATTCTTATCTATCCTGGAATTTTAAAACTTTGAGTATTACAATATCATTTGAAATCTTATGCTATATGTTACCTTTTATGTATATCGTGTATTTCATCTATACGGATAATTTTTCCACTTTTGAGTGTCCCGAGAAGTATTCGGGAAGTGGAAGAGCATTATGAGGAAAATGTATTGTGTCTAACACCATGATTTTGAATCAGAAACGTCAAAAAAATACTTCTTATTTATTGCTCGAGATGCATGGCTGGATCCGATTGTGTCATTAGCAGTTACCGACACACTAATAACTTTTTTCCTATAAAGTTGTAATTCTTTCCATTTTCATATTCTTCCTTACTTTCTCCATATTCCTACAATTTCTTTCTAGCGTTGCAAGTGATTTCGGCCCCTTTATTTTGAAAGTTTTTTGAAACCGTCCCTTACTTCTTAACCTCCATCAATGCATTATCAGAGCCGCAATTCATCAGAAGAATTCCCTTCCACCACCTCTGCCTCTGGCACTACATGAGGTTCTCATGTCGTTGTTACCGCTACCGCTAAGGCAGTAGCAGCTCAGAACACTTTGTTATTTGAGAAGAAGAGGAGGGCAACTAGAACCTCTGTTGTCGGGTCCTCCAAGAAAATTGATCTTGCAACTTTGCGGGCACAAACGGTCTATGGTATTGTTCCAAATGAGTTATATAAGAAGAGTAACTTCAAGGTTAGGGAAGACAATCAAGAAATAACTTGGATACAAGAACACACCCGAGATTGGATACCCATCTCTAATTACTTGGGATCGTCTTCCTTAAGTTCGGCTCGACTGTGGTTGGACTAACAACGAAAGCCTTATCCCTTTTTGTCTCTAAGAGGATAAAACGCTTACTAGTCACCATCCTGATCACTCTTTCATCTATACCTACCTCTTTATTATCGGGTTTTATCTTTCGATGGATGTGATTATCATCGAGATGTGCCAAAAGTACAATATTTATCTTCCCTAGACAGGTTCCCAAATATGGAGGTTAGTCGTGTTCCTCCACTAACTTGATTCAAGGCCAGTTTACCTTTCACTTTCCAGCATCTCAGCCACCTTTATTCCCCTAAGATTGTGGGGGTGTATACAACATGACTTCTTGGGTTCTATGGCTCTGATCACCAATTGTGGTGATGATTATAATTAGAGGTGGTTTAGAGATATTTAGTGGTGAAAATATAATTTCTCGTTCCATTCGAGAAAGTTTTATTTTCAAAGAAATGGAATTTCAATCGTAAGTGTCCCCTTTTATTTTTACATGTATTTGCTTGATTTGGTAATTTTATTGAATTCATTATCTTCGAGAACTGCAACTATCCCGGTGGAAATTGACGGAGTCCCCAACATTGAGGATTGAGTCTCCTAGATTTTGAGCACCTTTTCCACTGCTTCGAAGATGTAGAAAAACATTTCCATCGAGCCAGGTATCTTACGAGCTAAATATCTCTTTACCCTAAAAGATATTCCCGGCAATGGCGCCAAAATTTGACGAGCTAGAAACATACACTTAAATTATGGTCGCTAATCAAATATAGTATAGTATAATATCGTATCCACAATGATTGAATTTAAACAGTATTCTCATAGTTTCTAGCTTGATTGCTATCCAATATGATCAACAATTGAGATTTATATGATTTCTAACTAAAATTAACTAAGAGTCTAAAGCTATTGACTAATGACAATCGAAACAAGGAATAAGCAAATAAAGTTATCGGTGGGAGGAAATAGGGGTTGATAGGATAGGTGCAAGATAATTGTTTGGGATCTAACTCTAGATAATTCACTTCTAATGTTTAAGTGAGTCTCTCGAATTCACTCAATTATTAGTTCAAACGTTCAGTAAAAACTCCTCTCTCGATTACGTCTTAACCTTACGAGATAAACCAATTTAAGCACGTGAATATATGCAAGAATGCGTACTAAATTGATCTTTAAGAAAATCTCTTTCGATTATTCTCCTAACTAGGTTTAATTAATAATTCAACTAGCCTCTTTCGATTACTAAGAATAATTAAAGAACTCATCCAACAATATAATGCAAAGATATGACAAGTTATGCCTCTCTCGATTATATGAACACGTGAATATAGATGCAACAATTAAATCATCCAAAAACGCTTCGATATATAAAACTAGAGTTATAATCCACAAACAATCATCAATACACTAAATCCATCAAACCCTAAAAGGAACTATTCCATAGATATGGAGTAATGCATCACAAATATAATAAAAACATAGGAAAACATAAATTCAATCCAAACTCGTGTCTTCAGTGAGGAAGGAATGATGAAATCATTGTGCTCGTGTTCTTCCAACTCCTCCTTAGGTCGAATATGTGTCAAAAGTCCAGAAAATAATATTTTTCATGTATTTATACCAAGTAGGGTCGGGCCCAGACGAAATCACCTTTTTTCTAGCCGAAATAGGATATTTACTCTGTAAAAATTGCACAGGCGCGCCGCATAGGGGAAGCGCTATGCGGGGCATTAGTGGGGAAATCCAGAGAGCTCAACATCTGTTAGGCAACAGATTTTGTATAGCCGCGGCGCATCACGCACCGCGGCAAGCCATTTTTCTCAGAGTACGGATTTAATCTTGCTTTTTGACGTCCAGACTTGGTCCTCGACCCCCGAACACGATCCCAGCTTAATCCCTTGGGCTTTTACTCAGACTTCAAAGCTCTAAATAGCTCGAATTATCTCCATAACATCTATATCACTCGGAATCACTCTTACAAGGCATAAAACACACAATAAGTGCAAAACACTATCAATTAAAGCTCAAAACAAATAAAGTACAGTAAATTAGAGTGTAATAAGCGACTAAAATACAAGATTATAGTCTACCATAAACACCCCACACTTTAACCATTGCTCGTCCTCGAGCAATCAAACTACACTTCACATAGACACGGCCATTTTAAACAACTCTCATAACCCATTACACCAAGAATATTTAAAACAGATTAAGTACAATACAGTAACATCCTAGCCTCAAGAATTAACTCAAAAGTACCATGTATTATTTATAACCCACTCACTTAATCTAACACAGAGGTCAACGACATTACCTTTCCTTCACGAATCAAGTGCCCTCACACAACAGTAGAGAGTAGTTCCGCACACAATAAAATTTAAGAATAATTAGGAACTCAAGATAGAAAGAATTCACTCGCTCTCAGAAATAACATTCATATGCCACAAAAGACGTACCATAGGCTTGCGCGTAGTGTACTATGCTATTAATTGAGCTCATTCAGTCAAAGATCAAATAGGACTTTAAGTGGTTGTAATGTACGCTGCAGGATGTGTATAATACATTTGGATATAAGAGTGACTACACCTCCCTAAGGACTTTAATACATACATTTCATTGTTCAAAACCCCACACTTATGTCAAACCAAAACTCCACCTTCACATCAATATACATTAACTCCCTACTTCTTTAAGCACAATTACATCAAGAGTCACCACTATCAAATAATAATTTTCACAATTATGCACTTATTTTTTCTTTCTTTTTCAATTCAAGTAGCTCTTTTTTTTTTTCAAAACAGTGCACCTTTCTCCTTAGTTCAATAGTTCCACTTTTACAAAGTTCATAACAAATTCAAGTGCTCACGATAGGTACAAGGCTCAAATAGAAGGTCAATCCAAACAAATGGGTAGGGCTTGTAATGTGGTTGCCAAAGAAACAGGATTACATGCTCAAAGGGGTTAACTACGATACATAACAATTAGGTGGGTAAAAGCATATATCTGGCTCAACAAAGAAAGGCCTATATCACTTCCAAGACTGAACAAAACTACTATTTTGCTTTGCAAACACACGGGGCAAGTTCTAGATATCAAATACAATGCACGAAATAACACAAAACCTCACACACACAGCACATAACTCACTCAAGATTGGATTATCAAGACACTCTAGTCAAAGCAGTTAAGCAAAGTTTAGATCATACACTTTAAGGTACTTATACAAGAGTCAAAAACTGAGCCTAAGTGTCACACTAAAGCACTCACTATTCTCAATGTATAATAGAGTTAAGAGATATTGCCTTCAATTCCAATCATAGCACAATGTTTCCTACTCCAAATAAAAATAAAAACTAACTACACCCGTTTCAAACAAAACCCTTGAAAAAGAACCGCGACACAAAGAAAAATCAAGGGAAAATTATTACACTACCTAACAAAAGAAAATCTTTTTGTCTTTTTCTTTCGACTTTCATCCCTCAAAAAACCTGTCGAATGATATCCATCATCGGGAAAACTCGATTTTTTTTCAATTTTAATGGGGTTTTCAATATTTTCTATCCCTAACTACTAAAACAACAAAAACTAAAACTAATATACATACATACATACATACATACATACATACATACAACATATCCCCCACCCCACACTTTAAGTTGTTGCATGTCCCCTTGACACACAATTAAAAAGTATAAGGTAAAGGAAACTTCCCTGAATATCTAGTCACGGTCTGAGTCGAAGTCGAGCTCCATTCCTTGCCTTCGAACTAATGCGCACATCCATGCATATAACTGCTTATTAGCCTTCTTAGTGTACACCCCACACTTATCTTTCTCACTCGCCGCAGCCTTCTCTTTTGAGCCCTTCACTTTCCACTCAACACTCGCAGTTGGTTTTTCCTTTTGTGCCCCCTTTTCTACATCCATCTTGAAAGTCACAGTCTCCTCACCCACTCTAAGCATGAGTTTGCTCTCGTGTATATCAAATATTACTCTACCCGCTGCTAAGAATGGTCTTCCTGGGATAAGGGTGGCCTCCTTGTTTTTCTCCATTTTTACCACTATAAAATCCACAATAAATATGAATTTATCCACCCAAACTAACACATCTTCCACTAACCCCTCAAGTATTAAAGTCGTTTGGTCTGCCAGCTGCAACGATATTGGCGCAGACCTTATCTCTCCAATCTCTATTTCCAATTTTCTGTAAATAGATAGAGGCATTAAATTAATTAATGCACCAGAATCACATAATGATTTAACAAAATTAATAGTTCCTATAGAGCAAGGTATATTAAAACTCCCTAGATCTCCACACTTTTGTGGGAGTTTGTTTTGTAAGATCGCACTGCAATGCTGTGTGAGCTCGACCACTGAGGTCTCTTCTATCTTCCTCTTCGCTGTCAGGATTTCCTTCAAGAATATTTCATAAGCAGGCATATGTGAGAGCACTTCTGTGAATGGTAAGTTTACATGAACCTGGTTCAGCACATCTAAAAATCTCGCAAACTGCTTGTCCAGCTTTTCTCTATATAGATTTTGGGGGAAAGGTGAAGCAGGCATATGCTCGCTCTCACCATGTTCCTCCCTTCTCAAAGTTTCTCCCTTCTTCTTTTTCTCAGCTTTTATCTGTCCCTTCTTCTTTTTATCAACATCACTTTTCAGCTGCTCCCCATTTTGTTTTCAAATATCATATATTTTTGGATCAGGGTGGGATCTTTCAACACTTGTCCACTTCTCAGAGTTACAACATTCACTGTTTAATTGGGATTTCTCTCAGTATCATTGTGGAGAGTTCCTAGAGCCCTCTAAGATAATATTATTGCAATCTGTCCCACTTGTCTCTCTAGGTTTCGAAAAATGTGCCCAACTCTTTGATAGATGCTCCATGGGCGTCCAGCCTCTCATCTGTCTTGATAATGAAGGCCTTCATTAGATCCTCTAGACCAGGCTGAACGGGTTGTCCTGAAATTGCTACCTCTACTGATTTTGGTATGCTAGAGCTCCTTGTCCCTGGGGTCTAAAGTTATTTTGTTGCCATGCATTTGCTGTACCCCCAGGTGAACTCTATGAAAAACCGGGGTGCCTATGACTCATTGCATTGAAATTGTAGTTTCCCACAACATTCACTTCCTCAATTGAGGCTTGACACTCATGAGTAGGGTGTCCTCTTCCACATATATCACAAGCTATGTGAGGATTGTATCGAGGATGAGGTCAGCTTCCATATTTCTTTGGCCATCACATCAAGTTGTCCCTGCACAGAAGTAGTAGCATCAACTTGGTGAACACCAGTTGATCTTCTTCTTTCAGCTCGCTTAGAGGGCCACTGATTTGCATCTTCAGATAACTCATCAAGAATTGTAACTATCTTCTCTGGAGTCTTCTTCATCAACGGGCCTCCAGCTGCATTACTCAATGTTCTACGCGAGGCCGATGTCAATCCATTCCAAAAGTCCTGGAGTTGCATCCAGTGTTCAATTCCGCTATGTTGATACTTTCTAACTATCTCCTTAAACCTCTCCCATGCTTCAAAAGCAGTTTCAGTATCTTTCTGGCAGAATTTATGGATTTCTCTTATAAACCTGCCCGTTTTAGTTGAGGAGAAATATTTATCAAGGAAGGTTTTGGTGATCTCCTCCCATGTTCTAATTGATTCTGTGGGCAAGCTTCGAAGCCACTGTTTTGTATAATCTTTGAGTGTGAAGGGGAATTCCCTTAAGTACACTGCATCTTGTCACACACCATTATATTGAAAGGTGTTCATAATCTCCTTGAAGTCCATTAGATGTGTATTTGGATCTTCATTTGGCTTCCCTCTGAAGACACAACAATTTTGAAGGGTTTGAAACAACCCTTGCTTCAACTCAAAATTGTTAGCTGCAATTGGAGGTGGTCTCACACTTGGTAATCCTTGATTGTAAATCGGTCTAGCATAATCGCCAAGTGGTTTCCCAGGCATGGGAGCTATATTTCTGAACTGGTCTGCACCCAAGGGTTGATTTTGAGCAATTCTCCGACCTCTCTCTTCTTCATATATAATCTGTGCATCTCTAATAGCTGCTTCCTCAGCATCCCATGCATCGTTTTCTCATTGTTGGGATGCCTCTCTTATAGCCAAATCTACATTATCCTCACCGTTTCTATCCATAAGTTCTTTGGTTGAGCATCGCCCAACCGTTTCTGATGTCTCAGTGAGATTTCTTTTCTTTTTTATCTGTCGCAGTTATTTTTGAATTTCTGGCTCAGAGGCTCGAGTCATGCACCAATCTAAACATGTAACCTGCGCACAATCAACAACACCAAACGTAAAAAGAGAAAAATAAAATTAAATAAAAAGAAAAAAAAATCCTGAATTGTCACTACAAACTATTTCAAACATTGTTGATTGCCAATCTCCGGCAACGACGCCAACATTTGACGAGCTCGAAACACACACTTAAATTATGCGCGCTAGTCAAATATAGTATACTATAATATCGTATCCACATGGATTAGATTTAAACAGTGTTCTCGTAGTTTCTAGTTTGGTTGCTATCCAAGATGATCAACAATTGAGATCCTTTGATTTCTAACTACAATTAACTAAGACGCTAAAGCTATTGACTAATGACAATCGCAATAAAGGTAAGCAAGGAAGTTATCAATGGGAGAAAATAAGGGTTGATAGGATAGGTGCAAGACAATTATTTGGAATCTAACACTAGGTAATTCACTTCTAATGTTCAAGTGAGTCTCTCGAATTCATTCAATTATTAGTTCAAACGTTCAGTAAAGACTCCTCTCTCGATTAAGTCTTAACCTTACGAAATGAACCAATTTAAGCACGTGAAGATATGCAAGAATGCGTAGTGAATTGGTCTTTAGGAAAACCTCTTTCGATTATTCTCCTAACTAGGTTAAATCAATAATTTAACTAGCCTCTTTCGATTACTAAGAAAAATTAAAGAACTCAACCAACAATATAATGCAAAGATATCACAAGTTATGCCTCTCTCGATTATATGAACAAGTAAATATAGATGCAACAATTAAATCATCCAAAAACACTTCAATACATAAAACTAGAGTTATAATCCACAAACAATCATCAATACACCAAATCCATCAAACCCTAAAAGGAACTACTCCATAGATATGGATTATTTCATCACAAATACAATTAAAAGATAGGAAAATATAAATTTAATCCAAACTTGTGTCTTGAGTGAGGAAGGAATGATGAAAGTGTTTTGCCTGTGTTCTTCCAACTCCTCCTTAGCCTCCTTAGGTTGAATATGTGTCAAAAATCTAGAAAATAACATTTTTCATGTATTTATACTAAGTAGGGTCGGCCCAGATGAAATCACCTTTTTCTAGCCGAATAGTATATTTACTTTGTAAATATTGCACAAGCGCGTCGCATGGGGCGACGCGCCATGCGGGGCATTAGTGAAAATCCAGAGAGCTCAACATCTGTCAGGCAATAGATTTTGTACAGACGCGACGCCTCATGCGCTGCCCCACGCGCCGCGGCAAGCTATGTTTCTCTGAGTACGGATTGAATCTTGCTTTTTGACGTCCAGACTTGGTCCTCGACCCCCAAACATGATCCCGGCTTAATCTCTTGTGCTTTTACTCAGACTTCAAAGCTCCAAATAGTTTGAATTAGCTCCATAAAATCTATATCACGCGGAATCACTTCTACAAGGTATAAAACACACAATAAGTGCAAAACACTATCAATTAAAGCTCAAAGCGAATAAAATACAGTAAATTAGAGTGCAATAAGCGACTAAAATATGAGATTATAGCCTACCATCAATATCATGGTAATATACGTTTTCAAGTAAAACGTTTCTTTTTCGTAGGCTTTATAACTTAACTTAGCTGATGTTTTAAAATATTATATAGGCATGGGTGAGAAAGAGACCATTCGGCCTCGAGTCTAACATTCGGTCAGTCTTCCAGCTTTCGGGTCAGCCGTCTCTCAAAGAATTCAAGAGCTACTTGCTGGTACAACAACAAAGGGGTGCAACCAATGCTGCTCTTGTGGTGTAGTCTTCTTCTGGATCCTCTAAGAGGAAGAGAGTAGTTGAAAAGAGAGTTAAACAACTTAGGTATGATGGGATCAGTGCCCAAGACAATCTTCATGACGTTTAAGGCGGTCATGTAGAAGAATTCGAGCGCCACGACATTGTTGTTATAGTTGACTCTGAAGAAGAAGGTCTCCAGAACATTGCTTCCTTCGGGAAAATGCCATACAGTTAATTTTGGAAGGGAGAATTCCACTTATCTGGATGACGACATCTCAGGGAAAGACCATATACCTTCCCCGGGAACCAGAGGTACCATCCAATCAAATCCTCCCACTCGGGAGGGAGTTCAATCAGAAGGTACTATAGAGGTACTAGTGAAAGTTCCAAAGAGTTCTATTGGTCCTTTTGCCGGAACCAGTGAAAAATGATTTATCTCCCTCTCTGTGCCTAGCTAAGTTGATCTCTTCAAAGATCTTCGATATGCTACTTCCTATCTCCACAAATTGGTGGGCCCTAACCTTTCCAACTTTATTTTACCTTTGTGGGCATTTGACTTTGAATTTCCTCTTTCAATAGTTTTTAATTTTGAAGCATCGGCCACCATGGCCAGTCGGAGTCGACTTGATGCCCCTGCCGAGGCTGGGTGCCTTTTTTGCATATTGGCTTGTATCAAGTGAGAACCCTATAAATCAGTCTTGCCATCCTTTCTTTGTCTTAGTTTCGAAACAGAGTTAGGCCAAAAGGATTCAAAGAAAAGCAAACAATGGAATGGACAAATAAATTTAGATGAGAGGTATCCCTTTCGGGGAAAAGAAATAAAGACTTATCTGGAGTGTATACGGATTTCAATGAACATGACATGCCTCTTGGACTAGATGCCTGATCTGTGTAAACCGTCCAACCCTCAGAAATTCATCACAACTCTTGCCTTGAGACTGAGAAACTTTGCCAGGACTGTGTCGATGCCAGTGACTGTGAGGATCCTCTTTTCGATCAGTGGCGCCCTTTGCGGGTTTTCACCAGCTGGCCTCTCTCATTTTTCTTCTCACCATCACTTTATAGTACTCTTTGCGAGTTTTTACTAACAAGACTCTCTCATTTTCGAATTTCTCTGCTTACCATCGCCTTACGGTGCCCATGCGGGTTTTCATCGATAAGACTCTCTCATTTTATTTCTCTCATTTTGTTGTGTCAGATACGGGTAACTGTATCCTCCCATTTTGAATCTCTTTGCCGATTGATCGGAAGGACTTGAAAAGGATTTGGGTAAAAAGGATTTGGATTGAATTACAACTTTGGAACCTTTCAGACAAAACCATCGCCAAATCATTATAAATTCTACCCCAGTTTCAACTTTTGGGGAATGTGGATTTTTATTTTGGTATGACTGAACCCCAGAAAGAGGCTGCCTACGTATCCTTTCGGAATCAAGTCAAACGTAGTTCATTTGATTCTCTTTTGTTTTGGTTTTCCTTTCTGTTTTGGTTTCTTCTCTTTCTTTTTACTTTCCTTTTTTCTCTTTTCTTTTTCATTTTTCATTTCATTTTCTTTGTCTTTTCTTCCTTTTTTTTGTATATTTCTTTTTCTTCTTTTTTCATTTTTTTCTTTTTTCATTCATTTTATTTTTCAATAATGACTTCCGGGTTCCAATGAGAGTAATCAAAGAATGGGAGTCGGCTCAAAAGGGTTTGCAAATGGTTAAATATTTGGATAGTGAGAAAGAAAGTCTTTTTCATCCCAACCGGAGAACATTAATGCTATATAGAGGATCCAACATAGTACCTTTTGACTGCACTTGCATTGATAGTTGTTTCAGGGACATTTTCTTCTATGTGTCCCAAGTACACCGCTCTCTTTTGGCAGTACTCTTGTGCAATATATGGACCTTTCCAACCCGAAGCCAATTTTTCTTTAGCTGTTCCGATTCTTTATTTTGTTTCCTTAAACCTATTTTCATTGCATTCTCATTCTTTATTCATTATTTCGAAGTCTGACAGTGTTTTAGGATCGGGGCATGAAGTCCGCAGGCATGCCATGTTATTGAAATCTGCATTTAACAGAACTGAAAAAAGAATAAGAGAAGTGACAAAATTACGAAAAGAGACATTCCTCGACAATGAAATATTAATTTCATTTGATTTTGTTCTTTTTTTTTTTTGATTTCGATTGATTTTTTTTTTTGAATTTTAAAGATAGATGGGTTTACACCGAAAAGTAAGACAATAAAGTAAAACATCCGGATCACACCCTGAGATAATCCGGACGCAGAAAGGATAGCAAGACTGGCTACTGAGACTCCCGTCTGATAGGGAACTTCCAGGCTGGGCGACCGTTTTTGGCTTTTCCTCTGTCTCGGCAAGGGCTGTAAGGGCCTTCAGTGCCGTATCAAATTCCTCATCTTTCCAATTTCTGTACATCAAACTTTGATAGCCTCGGCGAATGGATTACCCATAGCAGACATCATGTTCTGGAAGTAGTTCGCCTCTTGGGCCTGTAGGAAACTGTAACCATTTCTGTTTCGTCCATTGGAGGCTTTCCCCTAGCGGCTTGCTCGCGCCATATGACATCATATTCACAAACAATATTCCGTGGTTTTCTTTGTCAATCTGGACACAGAGTTCTCTTTTTCGATTTCTCACTCTTGCTTTTTCTTTTTTCTTTTTTTTCTTGGTTTTATTTTTCGCTATTTGTTTTTTTTTCCGCTCTTTTTTTTTTGGTCACTCTTTTCTTTCTTCTCTTTTTTTTCACTCAGTTTATTTGATGTCAATGATCGAATCTGATGGGGATTGCCTATGTATTTCACATCCGTTGAGAATCAGACCCGCGTAGTTCGGTCAGTTTACGAATAAAATAAATAAACTAAATCGTTTTTGTTTTTTGGATTTTGAATTCCTTTTATTTTTCCGAAAGAAAGGCTTATAATTGAAGAAAAACAATATTTTTGTATTTTAATTTTTTTTTTTTAGAATATTTGAAAAGAAGGACTTCTAAAGAAGAAAGAAAAATACTTTTTTGATTATTGATTTTTTGATTTTTATTTTTAGAATATTTTGAAAAAAGACTTCTAAAAAGGTAGAAAATATATTTGTTTTGAAATTCGAATTTCTTTTTTTTTTTTGGAATTTCGAAAGAAAAATTTCTAAAGAAGAAAGGAAATATTAAACTTCTCAAAATATTTTTGGACTTTTATAAGAAAAAAAATATTTTTGAATTTATTTTAAAATTGGGGTCTCAAAGAAAAACTTTTCTAAAGAACGAAGTAAAGGAAAATATTTTTAGATTTTTCAAAAATTGTGGGCCGGAACCGATGAGGTTTGCCTATGTATCTTATATCCGTTGAGAATCAGACCTACATAGTTTGGTCAGTTTTTCAGGACCGGGGGAAACATGACTTTTTGAAAATATTGGCTTATTTCTTTCTCTCTTTTTTCGGCAGAGTTTCGGAATTTTCAAATACCTACTTTTCACTCTTTTTTTTTTTGATTTTCTTTCCCTATTATAGAAGCCAGTCAACATGCAAGCCGAAATAAATAAATGCACAAGTAGCACGTAAGATGCATCAGGATGGTCTTTTAATTTGGGTACACCTGTCCTAGACGGACCCAACCCTTGTGTTGAGTTCCCAAAGTCAAATGCACGTGATGCAAACAAATGTTCCTACTAGGGATTCAGCATGAGGCTATGTTATTCTAAGTTTAAAACCTGGGTATATTGTTCTAGACCTGGCTTACCCGAGCGGACAACTCGAGCCGATGGGGGGGGGAGGGGGGGACAGCGTACCGGGATACAGAAGCTTCACTGGCTTTGCAACTTGTCCGAACCTCATTCTAAAATTGGGATATGACTCTAACAGAAAAGAAGCCACGCGAAGCGCACGCTTCCCAGAAGATTCAGAAGACTCAGAGAGAAGAGGGTTTCGTAACAGTTTATATACAGTTCAAATAATATCAAATCGGTAAAAAGCGGCATTTAGCACATTAGGTTCAAACACGTAAAAATCAGACAATCATGAATGCCAAGCATAACAGTTATCTAAGCTCGAATTCTGAACCCTAAACCAGAGATTCTGGGTTCGATCCCTAGCAGCGTCGCCAGAGGTGTCACACCTCCTTTTTTCCGAGAGGATAGGGGATAGGGAGTTTTTCCAATTTACGTGACCGTATTCGAAATGAGATTATTTATTTATTCAGAGTCGCCACTTGGAATAATTTATGGTGTACCAAGTCACCGATTTATTTTAAAATCCCAAATCAAAGGAAATTGACTATATTTATGGTTCGCGAAATAGAAGACCGGGTAAGGAATTCTGTTAACCTGGGAGAGGGTGTGAGGCACTCCCGAGTTCCGTGATTTTAGCACGGCCGCTTAACAATTAATACTTGGCCTAATTTTCTGATTTTTTATATATATATTTTTTTTACTTTTTAATTGTTAGATTTATTATCTGTTTTAAACCTATTGTGCATTTTACCTTTGACCGCTTTTAATTAAATATTTAAATCAATTTTTAGTATTTATGGAGTTATTTCTTGAACAAGTTACGATGTCGTACACTTATCGTTTGGTACACATTGCAAACCGCGCCACGTGAAACGCACCCGCGATTTACAACATGTTTATTATTATTATTTGAAGTTATGGTCAAGTCGCGTGAAACGCGCACTCGAATTGGGATTTACGTATCGTGACTATGCCACGGGAACCGACCCATGGCCACGATAATTTATTAATCGCGCCTAAAGCAAGCTACGAAGTTTATGAATTATTTGTCTTAAACTAATTTGAGATTTGTAAAGCCATAAGAGTATGTCATTGTAGAAAAGCATGAAATAGATTAAATTAATTATTCAAGAATTACAAAAGGGGGTCATTGTATGAGATTAATGGGCCTAGCAGATTCCAAGTTTTGGCCCAAAAATAAAATAACTTTCTTCATTAGCTTATAGTAACCTCACAACTCGACTTCCTTCAACAACCCATGTGTCTAGGCCCAAACATTGGATCTTCACCAGCGACATAATTCTAGTTACACTTGTTTAACAACTTAAATCTATACTTTAGACAATTGACAGCTTAATTTAAAATAAAGATGGAACTACTAAAGCTCATTTATTAACACATGAATGACTAAATAACCAAAAAGAGACATAACATTGCTTGAGCTTCCATTTCAATAAATTTTTTTATTTATTTATATAAACAATCACAACTCACTTATCAATTAGAAAATTTCATTAAACCATTCATGGATGAACCCTTTTTTAAGAGAACGTGCTAATGAACTAAAATAAATATACAAAGAGGAAGCTCAAAAATTGGCATGTTTAACAGAGAATAATTTCATTCATTCAAGATATAAATGAACACCAAAGAACACCAAAAGAAAAAGAAGTAACTCATATCATTAATCAAAACAAGATAAGAAGTGGACCTTAAAATTTGAATCTGAAACTTTACGATTTTACAACTTTGAATCTTAAACTCATTCAGACCGCACGCAAGACCTTAAACGGAGCATCGAAACTCGCCGACGACCTCAACTAAAAACTCCACTGTTTCGACTGGGTTTGGATGGTAGTTTATGGTATTAAAATGGCTTTTCTATGGAGGTTTAAAGGTTGTTTTTGGGCGGTGAAGCTGCTGGTTTTTTCGAAAGAAAGACGAAAAACGAATGACATAAGTAGAAATTCCTTTATCCTAAAAGAAGAAAATAAATTTCTCTCAACTCTTTCCTCCTTTTTTTTTCCTCACAGTTTTCTTCTATTTATAGAACAAAATTTCGGAATTTTTAGATTTGTTTTATTTATTTTTTTTATTTTTTAATTAAAAAACATTTACACTTCCCATGTTTTCTTATTTTTTTTTAAAAAATAATTCCCCACTTTCCTTTACTTTTATTTTTTAATTTCTTACTTTTTTACTTTTAATATATTTAAAATCCCACTTTTTTACTTTTCTCTTTTTGTTTCCAACTTATTTTACTTTTTTTTTATTATTATTTTCACTTACTTTTACTTTTATTAAAACAAAAATCAGCTACCCTTACTTTTATTTTTTAATTCCAACTTTATTTTACTTTTTATTTTTTTTAAATTTTCACATTCTTTTACTTTTATTTTTAAAATATTTCTCTTTCTTTTACTTTTTTTATCAAACAATTTCTACCTACTTTTACTTTTACTTTTAATTTTATATTTCTAATTTTACTTATTTTTTTAATTCCCATCCGAAATTTATTTTTTTAAATATAATAATAATTAATTATTGTTTTTTGGTTTTTTAATTCATTTTATTTAAAATAAAGATAAAAATAAAAATAATACTAATAGTAATAATTGAATTTTTAAATTATCATTAATTTTTACCCTAAAAAAATGTTACAAAGCTAAAAAAATATATATATTAAATTTCTGAAAATATTTACATAGTAGAAGATGATAAAAATTCAAATATAGTCAAATATTAGGTACTCACATAGGGGAAACCCCTTTTTTCCTCGTGTACGGTGCAGAAGCTTTAATTCCGGTGGAAGTAGCGGAACCCACCTTGAGATATTTTCAGGAAAATGAAGAATCGAACAACGAAGCAATGTTAGTCAAGTTGGAAATGCTCGATGAACGCATGGACTTGGCGCATGTAAGAATGGTAGCTCAAAAGTAGAGAATAGAGCGGTATTATAATCGAAGATCCAACCTCCGTTATTTCAAAGTAGGATACTTAGTCCTAAGGAAAGTAACTTAAAACACCCGGGATCTCAACGTAGGGAAGCTAGGTCCAACGTGGGAAGGCCTCTACCGGGTTTCAGCTATCACCGGAAAGGTTCATACGAGTTAGAAAACCAAAATGGAGAAACATTGCCCAACAACTGAAATGTGGCACACCTCAAAAGATATTATTGCTGGTGAACATTATCCGATCAGAAAGCATGTGTTGCACTCTTTTTCCCTTTGTTTAATTTTTGTCCCAATTGGATTTTTCTGGAAAGGGTTTTAACGAGGCAGCAACAGAAAGCATACTATGAAGACAACATCAATAAGACCTTTAATAACAAGGCACACAAGCAAATATTCACTCGGGGATGGTTAGATAATCTTTTGCTCTATAGCAAATTCCCACTAGGAAGTTAAGTTTGCTATTGAGCAAAGGTTACCTGATCGTTCACGAGCACAAACCACTAGAGGGTTGTTAGATAGTCCTTCGCTCGATAGCATGAATTCCTAAGGGGGAAGTAAAGTGTGTTACCAAGTTAAGGATTATCTAGCAATGCATTAGTGGAATCTTCAAAGATACAAGACTTCCAGTGTTCCAATTCACACTCTACGCATTTGAATACTGGGGGGATTGATATGAGAATACGACAACAATGATTGCCACGTCGACCGGGAAACGAAAAACTGAAAATATAATTGCATCATCGGGACTAGGGACTACGCGGCCAGACCCGTAGAAATAAGTTGTACAAGTTAGACACAAGTAATGGCAATTTCTTTTCACCATAGCAAATGCTTATGTACTTTTAGAAAATAGAAGGAATAAAATGAAATACTTTTGTTTTTATCTTGTTTCTTGTCTGAACGATGAATGTACTTTGTCATTTGAAAGTTAAACAAGTACTTCAAATGCCAGTGCCGTAATGAACAGGAGACGCCCTATTTCAAGAGCACCGTAAATATAAGAGGGTCCTCTCTTATAAAAACCCTCACGTTAAAGGGTTGGTTCCCGAAGAATTTATTCCGAGAATCAAAATGCCTTCGGGGAAAGATACACCCGAAGCCATATACGAAAGGACGCAAAAAGTAAACTTGAGCAAATACTTATCAAAGCCCTCATGAAAAAGGACTGATGCCAGAGCCAAAAATGCTTTCGGGGAGAATACACCCAAGGCTTCACATAATAAGGTGCAAAACAGAAAAGCTTGCACAAAATTCTTAAGCAAAAGGAAGAAAATGCAATGATTAAATACTTGCATGAATATTCAAATGAAAGGAAGACTCAAATAATACTTGCGCAAAAGATGTTTGTATTTACAAAAATATGTCAAAATGGCATAGGTACAAGAATTGGAAAAAGAAAAGCTAAACTGCAGTATCTACGGAACCAGGTGGAAGAGAAGTGTTTGCGCCCCCGGGAGAAGTATACGGACCTACCGATGGCTCAATATTTTTACCAGTTTTGCCTTTAGCATCATCATCCTCCGATTCTTCTTTAGTTCCCGAGAACTTGGAACCGGAACTAGAAGGATCAGGTGCATCAGACCTTGCTGAGAGTCCACTTTTAGCAACTAACTCAAGCTCACGGGCCTTAGCAATTTCGACATCAAAATCAATGACACCGGCTTTGGCCTCTTCCAAGTTTTTTCTCCTCATGCTGTACATAGCATAAGTTTTCTCAACAACGAGGGAAGTCGCTCGGCGCTTAAGTTCTTCTTTGAGTTGGGTTACCTCGGCAGAAAGATTTTCCCGGGCGGACCTAGTAGATTTGAGGCTAACATCAAGATCATGGACATTTGAACTAAAAAACCTATTATGCTCGATAGTTTCCTATACTTTTCTTCCAGTTGAGCGTGTTTCGCCCCCGTAGCCGCAAACTCTTCAATTTTGGAGTTCAAGGTTGTCTCTAAGTTGATCACTCTTTCAGCAGAGGCAACCTCGCATTCTGTTGCAGCAAGAATGGTGTTATGGATTTCAGCCCATTTGGCCGTGGCTTCGTCAAATCTAACCTTCAGCAGGTCAATTTCTTGGCTAAGGGTTAACACTTCTTGCTCGGTTTGCCGCAAACGAGCCTCCAATACAACAGCCTCAACAACTTTGGCTTCCAGTTCCGAAAGGTGAGTGATATGTTGCTCCTGCTCTGCCAAAAGCTGATCTCGTACCGAGGTAATCTCTCCCTTTTAACGAACAACCTCTGAAGGCTCTCAGAAGCAAGAAAATTGACCTACAAAGTAAGAAGGGTAAAATTCAGGATATGCCCATACCCAAAAATAGAAGGAATAATAAAGGAAGAAAGGAATGTACCACTGCGGCGTTGTGCATGGCATTTTTTTAAAAACACTCTCCCGAGAGTGCCTAAATCTTTTCCCAATCTTTCTCTGAAGCCAAAGGTTTCAGATAATTAGCAAGCTCCACTGGCCGGAATAGCAAGTTATATCCGGTAGAGACCGAAAGAAAAATATTCCTCCTCCTTTGGGGATCTTTAGAAGGGGCAGCATAATTTTGCCCCAAATTCCCATGAACTGGGGACGGTGGAAGAGGAACACCTTCTTCATGGTCAGGTACGATTGGTGGAGATGATGTAGCAATTGCTGGTGGAAGAGTGGATGAAGATGGAAGTGATGTAGCAGTTTCTGGTGTTAGTGAAGATAGAGATGAAGCTGATGGAGTTGAATAATGAGGATCAGCTGCATCAAATGCAGTGCTGGTTGTTGGATCCTCGCCAATCAAAGACGGCAGGAACCCGGTACTCAGCCCCGCAGTACCGGGCACAACAATTAGGGCCCGAAAATAGGAATTGACATTATCTACCAAATCAAACTCTCCCCAAAGTGTCGAGGCATCGTCCTTGGTTGGTGTAACTATCTCAACAAGTCGAGCATTCTGTTGAGATGATGAGGATCGTTGTCTTCTATGTAGAGAAGCTCCCTCATCACTAGCTTTTTCATCATCGTCGATCGTCACGGTGTCTATGACCTACCCGGAAGGAGGGCTAGGCACCATCACTATCGGAGATGACTCGGGGTCACCAGCCCTCGCCCTCTTATTCTTTTCCCTAGTTGCGGAGGAGAGTCTTCTCTTTGGTTGTTTGTCTTCCGGCCGGGGACTCCGTAAAGAAATGTTTGCTCCCGAAGCAAGCCTGGAGACACTTGTTCGAGTAAGCGCCTCCTGAAGCAGCCTCGCTGCATCAGCAGGATCAGCCAAGACATCCTCCCCGGGAACAACAACAGAGCCTGCGGGTAGACCTCATTTCATAGACTGGTTAGAAGGGATCCATCAAGTTCTTCACATGAACAATTGAAATAAGGTGAGTTTGAATTACCATGATTCTTGACCTTCCACCCGTATATAGGGGCCAGTTCTTTCCACAAGCGAGTCTCGGGCGTCGTAACGTCCAAGATCTTTTATATCCACCGATCCAAATCTTCAACCACCGGTGGGATCCATCGAGTTGTTGAACCAGGAGAAGGATGGAGGATCAATACGGCTATAGAAAAATATTTAGTAAAAGGAAATACTAAACAAAGAGCTTACGAGTGTGGTTCCAAGCGACCGGAAAGGATGAAGCCGTTGCCAAAATGATGTCGTTGGTGGCAGCTGCAATGAACTGTTCGATCCACCCACGGTCATTGTCATCATCCTTGCTAGACAACAAAGCATGGTGGCCACGTTTGCAGAGGTTTATCATTCCTCCGCGGAAGATTTTGGGAGAATAGAGATTTATCATATGAGCTAAGGTTAGCTCCTCTACAGTCTCCTGGCACAAACACCGAAGGCAAGCAACCGTCCTCCACACAGAAGGACTTACTTATGCCAAACACACTTGGTAGCGGAGGCAAAACTCCGCAATCACAAAGTCAAGCTCTCCGCTCAAAGAGAACATACCAAAAGTAAAGAGATATGTGTAAAAATATGTAAAATCCTCCTTGGGTAGGGTGACTCGCTCTGATAGATCAAGAGCAATAGTATCCAAGTCATGGCAGCGGCAGTCTTCCTTCACAGTAGAAATGCTAGAAGGGCGTATGGAAGAATGGTACCTACCGACGGCCTATGTACGAGAGTTAGCAGTAGGAAATTTCTCTTCGAAATCTTTTGTGGTAATAAGACTTCTAGGGATGATGGAGCCCACTGTTGGAGGAGCAAAGTCCTCGGCCTTGTTCTTGCTCTTTGAAAAACCGGTACGGTTTGAGGAAGAACCCATTGTATGGAAGAATGAGAAGGCTTTTTGTTTGAATAGAATTAGAGAAAAGATGAAGAGAAAGATGCAAGTTAGATAAGGGAAGCTTGAAAATCATGAAGTATAAGGGAAAAGGTTGATACGTATACGTAAAAGTTTTGGCGGCTAAATTCATGGCCATGATTACCTGGATAATCGATAAAAGTTGTGCTGAATCATGGGATGACGCTTGTTCGGGATATTAAATGCGGAGAGACATGTGTCTAATCAACCGTCAGAAACCTTCAGAGGGAATTATAGTAATTTCCGCCAAAAGAGTGTTTCTACCAACTTCCCGGCAACACAAAGTTATGTTACCGGAAAGCAAGGGGACTGTCTGTATAGGGTAAAATATGCTATGACACGTGGCCGTCCAAAAAAGGGACATGCGGAACCCAAGACGAGGGGATGGCCAAAGACCGAAGGCAACTGTTTCGTTTGTCATCGGAAATAATAACGCTCATAAAGATATGATAAATGCTCTTCGCCCGGTAGCATTTAATAGAGAATATTCTATGGCATTAAGATCAATTACCCGTTATAGGGAATTTGGCATTTATGTTTACCGTTATATCTTCATCAATGTCCCTCATAATTGACATTAAAGAAGGGCACGATCCTAGGACCTCCTTCATAGTTATAAATAGTAAGCTTAGTTATCATTATAAAGGACACGAATTTTCTGGCAAACTTACGCTACATACTATACAAAGTTCAATACAATCTTATCTTCTTACTTTTTGATTTCGTTATTGTTGTGCCCGGAAATCCTGTTCCCGAAACTGTTGCTTCTGCTGTTTCGTCTATATCCTAAGGCTAAATATTGCATAATTCTTCGATTATTTTATTAATTCAAGATCAAATTAATTCATTTGTCTAGATATCATATATAAATTCAACTATACCGTTTTATGAGTAAACAGAATAACAATCCCAAAATAACTAATTCTGAAATTTAATATTGAAATAATTTGTTTCCCGGCCAAACGAACCCTAAATGTCCAATTAGTCATATTTCCTCCGATTTCGGAATACCTAAGTTGATCTTTTCCCAAAAAATAAATTAAATACCGAAAAATAAAAAGTATTTTAGACACGTGAGAAGTTGAAGCACCTAAACGTACACGTGGCAGATGTAACAGTAGACAGCTTTTCTCGGAGTTTTTTGCAGTTCCATGATTGTCAATTGTCATTGTGGTGGTCCAAGCTCATGGGCTCTACTCTCCCTTCTTTTCTTTTTCATCCATTATTTCTGTGTTTCTTTGTTTTTTCCTTTTTTGATAAATATCTTACCTTATCGGTAGGGCCTTTCCCAAATGCAAGCTGGACGCCACTACAAAACAAATACTACTAGTATCTACTAGTATATATATTTTGTTTCGGATTTTTAATTACACACTTTATTTTTACGGGGTCTATTACTTCTCTGAATCTTTTTTCACACCAAATAAATATCACCATAAAACTAGACAATCAATTTTTTGGCAAGCTGTAAACTACATTCTCTGCCACATGTACTTTTTTTATTCTTTCTTCTTTTTCTTTTCCTATTTTTTTATTTCTTATCATTCTATTATTATTTTCATTTTTTTTCATTCTCTTTCTTTTTATTTGGTCACCTGCGGTATAAAATGGTGGTCTTCTGAATTTCAAGGACTCAATTTTTTTGGGCACGAAAAAAATTTTCGATAGCAAATTTTATATCCAGATCTAAGTATGTTTTACTTTATATATGTATAAATTTTTCTTGAAAGTGTGATTATGTGTGGGAGGAAGAGAAAAAGAAAAAAGAAAGAATATAAGCAGAAAAATAATGGTCGAAATTTTAAGGACTCTATTTTTTTTGGTGCAAAAACAAATTTCGATGACATATCAAAAAAAGGTGAGCTCCTAAAAAACTTTCTAGAAATCAACAATCAACCTCGTTCTCTCTTTTTTACATAAATTTGATTAATTAAAAAAAATGTCATCCTCCCCACCTTACTACCTGAAGCAGTGAAAGGCCGAAGACCCCGAATAATTTTTGCAACCAACAATCAAAACCTTTCTTCTTTTTAGTCTTTTCTTGTACACTTGATTAAATAAAACCCTTATTCAAAATTTTGCTTCAACAAATAAAACATAAAGAAAAAAATTTGAACTCGATTTTGCCCGAGAATATGGAAAATGCTCGGCCAAGTCTATAAGTAACGAAATTTGAGAAAAAGAAAAGAAAAGAAAATTAAAAACAAGAGAAAAGAAAAAATAGGAAAATAGTATTGTATAAAAATATTATAAGAATAAAATGTCAATATTCTGTCTCTTTCTTGCTCTCCCAAAGAGGGTGACACACACCCTCTTCTGCCACATCAACACTAAGGATATACTAATTTCATCTAAAAAAAAGTTTAGGGAATAATAAGATCTTCGCAAAGATAAAGTGTGTAGTCAAAAATTTGGCTATATATAGGTCAGGGGCTATTTATACATTTTTTTCAAAAAGTTATAGTGAGGAATTCAGGCAAGCTATACTATATTAGGTAAATTGAAACAGAGGCTGTACTTTATTTTATTTTATATTGCACGCCATTTGAATGTATATAAGATTTTAGAAAAAAAATGAAAATCTTGAAACTTTTGAAATTAAATATATTGCTACGAGATTTAGCTCAAAGTAACAATAAGAAATAAGAATAGACACAAAAGATGTAGAAAACAAGAGAGAGAGCTTCATTATGTTTTCCAAGTATTTACAAGAGTATATATTGTGATGCCCAAATTTGCTAGTTAATACAAAGGATATTATAATAAACGTGATATTAACCATTGAAATCATGAATAATGAAAGTCACCTAACATAAGTAGTGAATAGCATGAATTAGAGACACAATATAGAAAAGTAGTAGGAGTTATACGTCTAGAGCAGTGGATGCAAATTGACATCCACACTATTGTTCCATAACACTCATAACATTTTTGTGACAAGAAAATAATCATATTATTAAGAAAAATGAGAAGTTTAAAGCTATTAATTTTAATATAAAAATATGTTATTTTTTAAAAAATAATTAAAAAGTATACTAAATTAGTTTTAGGGAAGTGTTTTATAATTGAAAATATTTTCGTCAAAATAAATGATATTAGTTAGAAAGGAGAAAATAATTTTTTCGCTGAGAAAATAAATTCTCACTTATTAAAAAAAGTTATTGTCTATCACTTGTTATAATACTTAAATTGATTGTATCCCTTCTGCTCAAAGAAACTTTCCTAGAGGCTCCGTAATCAAACCTAGATGATCTTTCCTAGGTGCTCAGTGGTGGTGCGGAGAAAGAAGGGGAAGGAGAAGAGAAAGTAGAAATATATTCAATAAAGTTATGGCTAATTTTGAGTAACGTGGAAATTTCTGGTGTAACATTGGGTTAAGAGATTAATTATTCTTTAAGCTGAGTCCGTTGAGTGTATAAGGATAAAATTAGCACAATTTGATGACTGACCCATCTATTTAATGGTGGACAAAAATATACTTATCATTTTGCGTAGTTCACGAGTAAATTGGTTATAGTTGATTCATATAATTAATCTCAAATAATTTAGAACGAAAGAGTGCTCCAATTGCTTGATTAATTGATTTGATATTAAGAGAAAATTTTGAAGAACCAAGCATAGACAAGATTAGTGCTCTGGCACATCACGTTGTTTTAAGGTAGAAATCGATCTCGTTTGTTCTTTATTTAAATCCCAACTTGATGTGATTGTACCTTTTGACAAATGAAAAGGTGAAAAACCATATGTTTACATGCAATTCTCTGCAAAGTTAAAGGAATAAAGTAAAGCTATTTCATAAAATGATTATCCCCTTTTTCTACACTCAAAAATTCATAGAGCTAAATCAACCGGACATTGATCACTTCCTTTTGACAATTTACGTTTGGCCAAAAAATGTATATATATTTAATCGTTGTTGTCTCATATTTTAATATTTTTAATTATTTTTTGAGTATTAATTATATTACATTGTACTTAATATTATATTTTAACTGTGTAGAAATAAAGTGATGTAAAGATGAAGAGATTTTAAACAAAATTAAATAAAATACGAAAATACAAAAAAATAAATTAAAAGAATAAAAACAAAGAGGGACACCATTGAGTGTTTGTCCACCAAGTTGAAGACAAAAAAGGGAAATAAGCTACAATTAATGAAGGCTTCTAACTCAAGAAGGATTTGAACGTGAAAACGCACTAGATTCAGCGTTAAAGGCCATCGTGACGCACTGGTCTGGACGCCGTGGTGCACGATTTTCCTATTTCATCCGGGACAAGCTTATTTCGACCATACACGGCCTCCACTCATATTAAAGATGTTCTAAACCTAATTTGAAGGAGATCTAACATACTTTGAAAGAGAATTCGCGTGGAGGAATATACACCACGCTTGGAGAAGGCTTCTAACTAGTTTTTCTTCTCTTTCCTTCCTTTAATCTCATAGTTTATTAGTTATAGAATTTTGGATGCTACATGAACGTTGTAGTTTGAAGCTTGAATTGTTCTTATTATTTTATCATATTGGTTTATTTATTCAATCTTGCGCTTAATTATTTGATTGCTTGATCACCAATTAAATACTATTTACGAATCTAGGATTGAACTCGGGAGAGGGAATTTTAGATTGTATATAAGATTGAATAGAGCAAGATGTTGAATTAGAGCATCGGGAACAGATTTGCGGTTAAGATAGAAATATACTTAATCGCCTTGCTTGGTTATTATACATGAATTAATAATGTGTTCTTATTAATCCTAATTTCATAGGAATATATGCGTTAGGTTAGCTTGAATAGGCGAGTAGTACTTCAGGACAAGGCTACGAGCAATATTAACCCTGTCAATCAATAAATCAAATAAATTAATTAGATAATTTAAGTAGAAAACTCAACGGGATTATTAGCTAACCCATAACTCTGGAATATTTTCTCCTATTGAATTCGTCTTTAATATTGCCAACTTGTTTCCTTTAATCTCTTTGTTTGCTACTCTAGATTAGTTATAGTTAAATAATCACACTTTAAAAAATCGCTTGAGTAGATTAATTATCTTAGTTTAATTTAGTAAATAGTTAATCACAAGTCCATGTGGGTACGATATCCGGACTTACAATCCTATATTACTTATCGACCACGTATACTTATGTGTGCGTTTTGGAGCAACACCAATTCTTTGCTTAATGGTATATGTTTGTGGTTTTGCTGTTTACCCGTAAAACTGTACAGTTGAATTTATATATGGTTTCTAGACAAGTGAATTAATTTGATCCTCAAATAATAAAATAATTGAAGAAATACGCAATACTTAGCCTTGAAGTGAAGATACAATCGCGAAAATAGTAATTCCGGGAGTAGAGCTTCCGGGCACAACAACAATGAAATCAAGGAATATGAAGATAAAATTATATAAAGCTTTGAATCAATTATAGCGTAAGTTTGCCAGAAAAGTTGTGTCATTTACAATGACAACATATCTCACTATTTATAGCTGCACCTAGAGAACAAAGTTCTAGGATCATGTCCTTCTTTAATGTCAATTATGAGGGCCATTGAAGAAGGTGTAACAGTGAACATAAATGATAAATTCTCGGTAACGGACAGTGCACTAAATGTTGCAGAATATTCTTCATTAAATGCTACCGGGAGAAGGGTATTTATTGCATCTTTACGAGTATCATTCTTTCTGGTGACAAACAAGACAATTGCTTTCAGTTTTAACTATCCCTCGCCTTAGGCTCCACATGTCACTCTCTTAAGTGGCCACTTAGCAAAGCATATTTTATCCTATACAGATAGTCTCCTGCTTTCCGGTGACATAACTTTGTGTCACCGGAAAGTTTGTAGAAATACTTTTTTGGCGGGAATTACTATGATTCCTTTTGAAAAGCTTCTAACGGTTGATTAGACGCACGTCTCTTCATATTTAATGCCCCGAATACGCATCATCCCACGATTCAGCATAACTTTTTTCGGTCATCGAGGTAATCATGGCCAGGAATTTAGCCGCCTAAATCATTACTTATACACGTCAACCTCCTTCATTCATGCTCCATAACTCTCCAAACTCTCTAAAACTCTTTTTATTCAACTTGTATCACGTTCTTCAACCTTTCTTTTACTCTCTTCAAACGAAAAATCTTTTCCTTCTTCTATAACATGTAATGGCTTCTTCTGCAAAGAATACCAGTTCCTCAACGAACAAGAACAAAGTCGAGGACGCTACTCCTCCAATAGTGAGCACCATCACCCCTAGACTTCAAAGAGAAATTTCTTTATGTTAGCCCTCTTCTCTACATAGAAGACGATGACCTTCCTCAACTATACAGACTACTCAATCCGTTGAGTTAGTTACACCAACCGAGGACGATGTCTCGGCGCTCTAGGGGGAGTATGAAATGGTGGAAAATACCAACTCCCACTTTCGGGTCGCAGTCGTTATGCCCGGTATTTTGGGGCTGAGTGCCAGGTACCTTCCTTCCTCGGTTGACGAACAACCAACAACCAACATTGCGTTTGTCGTAGTTGCTTCACACCCTTCAACACCATCAGCTTCATCTCCTTCTTTACCAACACCAGCAACTGCTACATCATCTCCACCTTCGTCAACTTTTCCACCAGCAACTGCTACATCATCTCCACCGGTTGCATCTGCCCAAGAAGAGGGTGTCCTTCTCCCCCAGCCCCCAGTTCATGGGAATTTAGGGCAAAATTATGCTCCCCATTTAGAAGATCCACAAAGGAGGGGGAGCATTACTCTCTCGGTATCCACAAGATGCAATTTTCTATCCCGGCCGGTGGAACTTACTAACTATCTGAAGCCTTTGTTTTCAGAGAAAGATATGGAAAATATACAGGCTCTCTCGGGAGAGTGCTTGTTGAACAATGTCATGCACAACGTCGCAGCGGTACATTCTTTACTTCCTTTGTTATTTCTTTTGTTTTTCCTGAAAATATCCTGAGTTTGCCTTTCTTGTTTTGTAGGCCAACTTTCTTGCTTCCGAGGGCCTCCAAAGGTTGATTCGGGGAAATGAAGAACTTACCTCCGTACGAGATCAACTTTTGGCCGAGTGGGAGCAAACTGCTGCCCGCCTCTCAGAATTGGAAGCCAAAGTTGCTGAGGCAGTTGTACTGGAGACTCGTTTGCAGCAAAGCGAGTAAGAAGTGGTAACCCTTAGCCAAGAGATTGTCCCACTGAGGGTTAAATTTGACGAAGCCATGGCCAACTGGGCTGAAGTCCATAATGCCATTTTTGTTGCAACCGAATGCGAGGCTGCCTCCGCGGAAAGATTAACCAACTTAGAGGCAGCCTTGAACTCCAAAACTGAAGAGCTTGCTGCTGCGGGGGTGAAACATGCCCAGTTGGAGGAGAAGTATAGGAAGACTATTGAGGCAGCCTTAAACTCCAAAACTGAAGAGCTTGCTGCTGCGGGGGTGAAACATGCCCAGTTGGAGGAGAAGTATAGGAAGACTATTGAGGCAGCCTTAAACTCCAAAACTGAAGAGCTTGCTGCTGCGGGGGTGAAACATGCCCAGTTGGAGGAGAAGTATAGGAAGACTATTGAGGCAGCCTTAAACTCCAAAACTGAAGAGCTTGCTGCTGCGGGGGTGAAACATGCCCAGTTGGAGGAGAAGTATAGGAAGACTATTGAGGCAGCCTTAAACTCCAAAACTGAAGAGCTTGCTGCTGCGGGGGTGAAACATGCCCAGTTGGAGGAGAAGTATAGGAAGACTATTGAGGCAGCCTTAAACTCCAAAACTGAAGAGCTTGCTGCTGCGGGGGTGAAACATGCCCAGTTGGAGGAGAAGTATAGGAAGACTATTGAGGCAGCCTTAAACTCCAAAACTGAAGAGCTTGCTGCTGCGGGGGTGAAACATGCCCAGTTGGAGGAGAAGTATAGGAAGACTATTGAGCATAATAGGCTCTTTAGCTCAACAGTCAGTGACATTGATGTTAGCCTCAGATATGTTAGATCCGCCCAGGAAAACTTTTCTGCCGAGTTAACCCAACTCAAAGAAGAACTTAAGTGCCGAACAACTTCCCTCGTTGTTGAGAAAACTTATGTTATGTACCGCATGAGGAGAAAAACCTTAGAAGAGTCTAAAGCGGGTATCATTGTGTTTGATGCCAAAATTGCTAAGGCCCGTGAGCTTGAGTTAGCTGCTAAAAGGTGTCTCCCAGTAGAGCTTGATGCTTCCAGTTTCGGTTCTGAAACTTCAGGAACTGAAGAGGAAACAGAAGGCGAAGATGTTGAAGGCCAAACTAATGAGGGCCAAAATTGTGAGCCATCGGCAGATCTACCCACTTCCCTGGGGACGCGGACACTTCTTTTCCTGCGGGTTCCGGAGATGCAACAGTTTAGCTTTTCTTTTCTTTTTTTCCAACTTTTGTATCTGTGCCGCTTTGGCACGTTATTGTAAATAAAGAACTCCTTTTGCTCAAGTATTGTTTGAGTCTTTCTTTCGTTTGAATATTTATGCAAGTTTTAATCTTTGCATTCTCTTTTTTGTTTTTTGCTTAAGTGTTTTGCGCAAGTTTTATTGTTTGCGTCTTATTATGTAAAGCCTTGGGTATATTTTTCCTTGAAAGTATTTGGATTTCGGGCACAAATACTTCCAAAATCAACCCTATATCGTGAGGGTTTTTATAAGAGAGGGCCCTCTTATGTTTACGGTGCTATTGAAGAGGACGTCTCCTGTTCATTATGATACTAACATTTAATGTACTTGTTTTAACTTTCAAATGATAAAATCAATTCATTGATCAGACAAGAAACAAGATGGAAAATAAAAGGACTTTACTTTATTCCATCCGTTTGCAAAGAAGTACATAAGCATTTGTTATGCTAAACAAAATTGACATTTCTTGTGGCTAATTCGTACAACTTATTTCTACGGGGCTGGACGCGCAATACCCGATCCCGATGATACAACTATGTTCCCGATTTTTGTGTTCCATTCGACGTGGCAGTTATTGCTGTTGTATTCTCATATCACCTCCTCCCCCCTGTGTTCAAATGCGAAGAATGCGAATTGGAACACTAGAAATCTTTCACCTTTGAGGATCCCACTAATGAATTGCTAGACAATCTTCAGCGTTAAAAAACTTTTCTTCCCTTTAGGAATTTATGCTATCGAGCAAAAGTTTATCTAACAATCCTCTAGTGATTTGCACTTGTGAACGGTCGGGTAACCTTTGCTTGATAGCAAACTCACTTTCCCGGTGGGAATTTTGCTATCGAGCCAAAGATTATCGAACCGCCCCAGAGTGGTTCTTCGCTTGTGTGCCTTTCTATTAAAGATCTTATTGTTATTGTTGAAACTTTCTTCGTAGTATGCTTTCCGTTGCTCCTTCATTAAAAACCTTGCCAGAAAAACCCAATTGGGACAAAAACTAGATGAAGGAAAAAAGAATGCAGCACATACTTTCAGTACAGGCGATGTTTGTTAACAATAATATCTTTTGAGGTGTGCCACATTCCAATTACTTGGCAACTTTTCTCCATCCTGATTCTCCAACTCGTATGAACCTTTCCCGGTGATAGCTGAAACCTGGTAGGGGCCTTCCCAGGTTAGACCTAGCTTCCTTGTGTTGAGTTCCCGAGTATTTTGAGTTACTTTCCTTATAACCACGTCTCCCACTTTAAAATAACGGAGGTTGGCTCTTCGATTATAATATGTTTCCATTCGCTGCTTCTGGACTGCCATTATTGTATGTGCTAAGTCCCTGCATTCATCGAGTAACTCCAAGTTGACCAACATCGCTTCATTGTTCATATAATCTCTTGCCTATAAATATATTAAGTTAGGCTCTCATACTTCCATCGGGATTAGGGTTTCTGCTCCGTACACAAGGGAAAAAGGAGTTTCTCCCGTGCTCAATTTGTCCATCATTCTGTACGCCCATAACACTCTATGTAGTTCCTCAGGCCATTTACCTTTAGCCACTTCCAACCTTTTCTTGAGATTTTGTATAATCACTTTGTTCATTGATTCCTCTTAACCATTTGCGCTCGAATAATAGGGTGAAGATGTGATTCTCTTTATTTTCATATTTTCAAGAAACTTTGTGATCTTCACGCCAATAAATTATGGACCATTATCGCATGTTATCTCTTTTGGCATTCCAAACTTGCAAATTATGTTCTCCCACAAGAAATCTACCACTTCACGTTCGCTGATCTTCTGATAAGGACCTGCTTCAACCCACTTAGAAAAATAGTTAGTTAAAATTAAAAGTAACCTTACCTTATCGGGGGTCGGCGGTAGCGGTCCGTTGATGTCCATTCCCTACTTCATGAACGACCACGAAAACATAACTGAGTGTAATGGTTCTGATGGTTGATGTACCAACGGTGAGTAGCGTTGGTACTTATCGCATTTTTTCATAAAAGCTTTGGCGTCTTTTTCCATTCGGGGCCAATAATATCCTACCCTTGACAGTTTTAGCACTAAGGAATCTGCGCCCGAATGGTTTCTGCATATTACTTCGTAAAGTTCTCGTATAACGTAATTAGCTTCGGACGCTCCCAAGCATCGGGCCAACGAGCCTTGGAAAGATTTCCTGTACAGTTGGCCTTCTTTGAAGCTATATCATGCTGCTTTGGCGTGCAGCGCCCAGGACGCCTTGGAATCTTCGGGCAATTTCCCGTGTTCGAGATAATCAATGATCTCATTCCTCCAGTACCAAATCAAATTAGTCGTATTTATCTCATGGTAGTTATCTGTATCCAGGACCGAGTGCATGAGTTGTACTACTATCCCGGAGTCTGGTCCCTTCATTTCTGTTGATGAACCGAGGTTAGCTAGTGCATCCGCTTCTGCATTTTCTTCCCTCGGGATATGAGTAATCGACCACTCCTGAAATTGAGCCAGCAAAGCCTGGACCTTCACTATGTATTGTTGCATGCACTCATCTTTTTTTCTGAAGATCCTGTAGACTTGATTTACCACCAGCTGGAAGTTGCATTTGATTTCTATGACTTCGGAATCTAGTCCCCAAACCAATCCGAGTTCTGCAATCAAAGCCCCATACTCTGCTTCACTGTTAGTTAAAGGAACCATTGTGATGGCTTGCCTTAGGGTTTCTCCCGAAGGCAAGGTTAATACTATGCCAAGCCCGGACCCCTTTACGTTGGAGGCTTCGTCCGTAAATAAGGTCCAAACTCCCGATGTCGATTCTGACACCATTGCTACCTTTGTGGTTTCTAGAGGCAGCAATCCTGGATTGAAATCCACAAAGTCGGCCAAAAATTGTGACTTAATCGTTGTCCATGATTTTTATTCTATGTCGAATTCACTCATTTTGACGCACCATTCGGCCAATCTACCCAAGACTTCGGGTTTGTGAAGGATGTTTTGCAGGGGAAAGGTGGTCACCACAGCTATCGGGTGACATTGGAAGTAAGGCCTCAACTTCCGTGTGGCGACTATGAGAGCTAAGGCTAGCTTCTCTAAATGCGGGTAGCGAGTTTATGATCCCGTTAAATTTTTACTAACATAATAATGGGAGATTGAATACCTTCGTCCTCACTGACTAAAACTGCACTTACCTCTACTTCTAAGACTACGAGGTAGACCAACAATGTTTCACCTTCCTTCGATTTTGAAAGTAACGACTGGCTTGACAAGTACCTTTTCAAATCTCTCAAAGCCTGTTGGCATTCCGGGGTCCATTTCCTCGATTTGGATTTAAAATAAATTGGTGACTTGGGACACCATAATTATCCCAAGTGGCAACTCTAAAATTAAATAAATAATCTTTTTTCGAATAATGTCACTTAAATTGGAAAGACTCCCCTATCCCTTGGAAAAAAGGAGGTGTGACAGCTTTGGCAACTCTGCTAGGGATGAGAATCCAGAATCTCTGGTTCAGGGTTCACAATTCGAGCTTGTAATGTAATACGTACTTGGCTTTATTGTTTGTTGATATTAGTCTGTTTGTGGGCCTAGTGTGCTAATTGCTACTTATTTACCGCTTTGATATTATTTGAACTGTATTAAACTGTCTTCTTACGCCTCCCTTCTAAGTCTTCAAAACATATGGTGCATACGTACGCGTGACCCACTTTTCTGTTAGAGGCCATACCAAATAGAACGAGGTTGGATCGACAACTAGACAGGGTAGACTTTCGTGCTCCCGGTACATTGCCCCCACCTCGGCTCGAGCTGCCCGCTTGGGTAAGCCATGTCTAGAACACACCCCCAGGTTTAAACCTAGAACAACATAGCCTCATGCCGGATCCCTAGTAGGAATATTAGTTTGCATCATACGCATTTGACTTTGGGGACTCAACACAGGGGATGGGTCCGTCTAGGACAGGTGTACCCGAAATAAAAGACCATCCTGATGCATCATACGTGCTATTTGTGCATTTATTTGTTTCGGCTTGCATGTTGATCGGCTGAGGAAAGAAAATCAAGAGAAAAACCAAGAGTGAGGTAGGAGAGAAAATTTACCCGGTTCTGAAAAACCCGGTATTTGGAAGTGTCCCGAAACTCTACCGAAATTTATGAAAAAAAAAGAAAAGAAAATGAAAAATAAATTTCAAAATGAGTCAATATCATGTTCTCCCATTTATGTTAAAATTGACGAATTACGCGGGTCTGATTCTCACCAGATGTGAGATACGTAGACAAACCTCATCGGTTCCGGTCCACAATTTTCAAACAAAAAAAAGTATTTTCCTTTACTTCTTTCTTTAGAGAGTTTTTCTTTTAGACCCCAATTTTTTAAAAAATACAAAAATATTTTTTTTAATTTGTTCTCAAAATCCAAAAATATTCATTCTTCTTTCGAATATTGAAAAGCAAATTCAAGATTAAAATTTTTTTTTTCTTTAGAAGTATTTCTTTCATAAATGCAAAATAAAAGTCCAAAAATCCAAAAATATTCCTTTCTTCTTTAGAAGTTTTTCTTTCGAAACTTCAGACAAACAAAAAAGTTGAAATCCAAAAATATTTTCTTTCTTCTTTATAAGTCTTTCTTTCGGAAATTTAAAAAGTAACAAAATTCAAAATCCAAATAAAAAAAAGAGTTATTATATTTCCTTTATTCCTGATCTTTCCGAACTATGCAAGATCTGATTCATGTTCCCACATGATATGTAGGCAACCCATATCAGGTTCGATCGACCATTAAAAAAAGTGTTACAAAAATAAAAAATGATGATGATAATAATAAGGACCGACTGAGTCCATTCTAGCGTGTCTCTTGTTTTGAATTGTAAAGAAAGGTTGAGGTGGTTGGTTTGTGATAAGCTGACAATACAAGATCCAGGGTCAGAGGCTCAGGGTTAGAGGGTTCAACAAAAGTCTACTATGGTTGAGGAAAATAGCGTACTGAAGCAACAAATGACTGAAATGTGTCAAACATGGGACAATGGCCAAGGACCTCCTTTTTCTATTCATGGTTTCCCACAGTTCACATCCATTTCGACCACTACCATTTTGGTTTCATTGCCTGATCAATCCTATCCACCCGGGTTCAATATTTATCCCAAATGTATGACTACAACTGGAACTTCTGTTGCGCGCTCCCAAAGTGTGCCATTGACAACCAATCAGACAACCATTGTTGTTATGCTTGTCTTTACCATCCCACAACCGACGGTGGTGCAGAAGAAAACTCATGAGTCACAATTTGCTACCCAACAAGAACAGTACCACTCTCCTGAGTACCACTCGTACCTATTTGATCTTCCTGCAAAGATTGAGAAGACTTCCCGAAAGATGGCACATGAAGAAATGACCCAAAGAATAAAAAGCTTAGAACAACAGTTGAAAAACATGCAAGGGTTGGCAGGTCAGAAGAATATAACCTTCAAGGATCTATGTATGTTCCCTGATATTCGTTTGCCACTTCGTTTCAAGACTCCCAAATTTGAAAAGTATGATGGACATGGAGAACCCATAGCCCACCTGAATATGTATTACAATCAACTAAGAGGTGCGGAAGGAAAGGAAGAATTACTGATAGCTTATTTTGGGGAAAGCCTTACGGGAGTAGCCTCCAAATGGTTTATGGATCAAGACACATCTCGCTGGTATGTCTGGGATGACATGGCCTAGGCCCTTGTCAAACAGTTCCAATACAACATCGACATCGCCCCAGACCACAATTCCCTTTCCAACCTGAAGAAGAAACCAACTGAAAGTTTCAGGGAATATGCCATTAATTGGAGAGGACAAGCAGCTAGAGTTAAGCCACCCATGGATGACCACAAGCTAATCACTGTCTTCCTTCAGGCTCAAGAGCTAGATTATTTTCAAAACATGATGTCCGCAGTGGGCAAATCCTTCCCGGAGGCAATCAAAATGGGGTAAATGGTTGAGAATAGCCTTAAGACAGGCAAAATTATAAGTCAAGCAGTTCTCAAAGCCGCAAACTCAGGTTGTCCAAATTGAATCTTTTACTTTTAGTGACACAGATGAGAAAGATGAAGAAACCATGATGACGACATGGCCAAGAAGAGGTCCTAGGAGAACATCCTGAAGGTATGAGCAGCCTCGTTTGGTTTCCCATGATTCCCCTGAGCACTACTACCCACCTCAGAACCCACAATACTCTTTTGCTCCACCTCAGTATGTTGTCCAGCCACCAAGACACCCCAGAAGGCGAGCACCAACACCGCAAAATCTCCACCAGCACAACAAAATCTTCACCAGCCTCCACAAAAGTTTCAAATGCCCTATAACCCACATCCAAGGTAGGAGTATAGAGGGGAAAAAATGTTGAAAAACAATTTTACACCAATAGGAGAGTCATATGCAAGCTTGTTTGAGAAATTAAAGCATTATGACATGATTGCACCTATTCCTCCAAATCATGTGGACCCACGTGCAAGAATCTTTGACCCTTCTAAAAGGTGTGAATACCATTCCAATTCCCAGGGGCACAATGTTGAAAGATATCTGGATTTGAAAAGAGAAATAGAAAGGATGATCCAGGAAAACCTGATTGTGATCCAAGACAGTGACACTCAGAATATCGCGCAGAATCCTTTACCTGCACATGATGATGCACACTTTGTGGGGATGATGCGTGATGACAGGGATTATGAGAATCCTCTCGAGAACTTGCTGACTGAAGTTAATGATATTGAAATTGGAGAAGGCCCTGGTCATTCCGATGAGTAATTTTGTGGCTAAATGTCAATCTTAGTAATTAAAACGTCATTCCCTCCTCACTAGGAAGGAATCTTGGTAGCTTTTTTTGATGTTTTTTCTATTATCTGGGTTATTTCAGGGTTGTGATCCAAATTTTATTTGTTTTATTGAGTCAAACCTTTCTATCCCTCTATTTTGTTTGTGTGAGTCTTGTTTGTCTGTTCTGTTGCTATTTTCATTATCCGGGTTATTTTAGGGTCGTAACTCGAATTGTAGATTGTTTGTCTTGTTGTTAAAACCTTTCCATCCTTTACTGAATGAAATACAGTTTGTCCTTTTGTGTCATTCTATGCTTAATCCTTTTTCTGCTAGTTCTAGTGACATGACATGCATGCGGAGTTTTTGGCCAGATCTTAGAAAATTGATTTAAGCTTGAATTGGATAACTGAGAACAAGAAACTTTTGAGGATGAAAACACTTTGGAATTAAGCTTGAGAAAACTTCATGTGGAACTAGAATAGTTATACCCGTGGAGGTTAATGATCTTTACCTTCAAATCATTGTGAAGATCGGGTTTGAGGAAGAAGTAATTGAAGATTGGGGGAAAGTTTGACCTTAATGGATTGAAAGCGTCTTTCGATCACGACACACAGAGAAGACATACATGTTCATCAATGATGTGATCGCACGAATGGATACTACGTTTGGCGTTTTCGAGGCTGGGAGGCCCTTTTTCTGCTACCCAAACACTTTATATCCTTTTTTACCCCTTTTGAGCCTGTGTTATTTTCTTTGACCACCCTCTTTTGGAATCAAATTTAGAGTTAAAAGTCCAAAAAAAAATAAAAAGAAAAGTTCATGCTTCAAGAGCACAAACTGGGGCAACTCATTGAAAGTTCAAGGTGAAAAACAAAAGAAAAAAAGAACTGGCAAAGGTCCATGCCCCCAGAAAATAAAAGCTGGGGCAGTTTGTCAAAAAAAATAAAATAAGAGAAAACAAAAAGAAAAAGACAAAGAAAAAAAATAGTTAGGTCAGATGTTTGAACTGTGTTTGACCTGATTCCTTAAAAAAGGATACGTAGGCAGCCTTACACGGTTCGGTCCAACCAAATAAAAAGAAATCCAAAACATCCCCAGTATCTGAAACTGGGGCAAAGATTTTATTTTATTTTTGAAAGAGTCGATTCCAAGAGTTGTAAGTCTACAACTCCCTCATTTTGAGTCTACTTTGAGCCTCATGTCGTCCCTTCTTTCCAACTCTATCCAAAAACCTTCCAAATAAAGACCTCCTGATCGGCCTTTAAGAATGCCAAGAGAAGTATCCAATGACCACGGTTGTTACGCGACATAGAACAATGTCAAGTTGCTCACCCAAAAAAGCAAAAGAAAAAACAATGAGAGAGTCCTACTAGTGAAAACCCTCACGGGCAATGTAAGACGACGGTAAGTAGATATAAAGAAATGAGAGAGACTTGTTGGTGAAAATCCCTCGGGGCACCACTAGTCGAAAGTGAGTCATGAGGCCGGTGCAAAGAATTGGCACAAACAAGCCGACTTCAAAGGCCATAAGAATGGTAAAAGAAAAGATTAGATCAGTTTGATAGATCAGGCCGTTGAGTCCAAAATGCATGTCATAATCATTAAGGCTAGTTATTAAAAAAAACACCTTCCTTCTATGCTTTCCGACAGGGGCATTTCTTGTTAATATTGTTTCTTTGCATCATTGTGTCCTTCACTCTAAGTCTGCCCTTGTCAAAACAAGAAAGAAAAGATTTCAAAATCTGCTACCAGTTTTTCAGTTGCACAAAGTAAATTTGTCCACCACACTCAGTTGCTACTGTCAGCATGCCTTGAGGATTCATGCAAAAGCTCCCCCCAAAAGACTCTTGTCAGCCTACTTGGCGCAAGCAAAGATAATTTGCGATTCTCTCTGATGGACAAATTTCTCAAAAAATAGGAAGTCATTCAAGATATTAGAAAAGGAAATCTAAGCAAAGATCTCCAATTGGGATAAGGCTGATTGAGCCACAAAACGCAAATGACATCGGGAGCGAAACAATCAGGGTTGATACAGAAAGTAAAGGTACCTTGTAAGTAACAATACAGTCTCCCAGTATTGCAACCAATTACCAATGCAGTCGGTTTTTCAAAGTTGGATGATCCCAAAACCAAGCTGCCAAAGACATCAAGGCCACAAACCTACCACCACTTTCAAAAATACATAAATCCTTCTTGGTTCGTTTTAGACATAGGGTCTCCACTCTCTAGTCTCTTTTCCAACATAGGGTCTCCACTCCCTAGTTGATTTTATTTTAGACATAAGGTCTCCACTCCCTAGTTGATTTTTATTTTTAGACATAGGGTCTCCACTCCCTAGTTTTCTTTTTCAACATAGGGTCTCCACTCCCTAGTTAATTTTATTTTAGACATAGGGTCTCCACTCCCTAGTTTTCTTTTTCAACATAGGGTCTCCACTCCCTAGTTAATTTTATTTTAGACATAGGGTCTCCACTCCCTAGTTTTCTTTTTCAACATAGGGTCTCCACTCCCTAGTTAATTTTATTTTAGACATAGGGTCTCCACTCCCTAGTTTTCTTTTTCAACATAGGGTCTCCACTCCCTAGTTAATTTTATTTTAGACATAGGGTCTCCACTCCCTAGTCTCCTTTCCAACATAGGGTATCCATTTCCTAGTTGATTTGATCTTAAATGCATGGTACACCACTCCCTAATATCTTTGCCAATATAGGGTATACCATTCCCTGAGCGCATTTTCCAAATATAAGGTACATCAATCCTTAGTTGAGACATCTTTTTGACAATAAAGGAACACCATCCAAAAACAAAAAGTCATCATGATCTTTTCAGAGTACACTATTCCTGATCTTTTATTTCTTTCAATAAAGAAGTAGTTTAGAATTTTATTATAATAACTCACGAAATTTTTCTAGTGCAAACTGGGGCAGAAAAATTTCGTACGTTTGTTTGTTTTGGTGTCTGAGCAGGTTTTACCTCGAGGCACAAGGTTCGAGACGACCAAAAGAAGAAGTCCCAATCCATAAGGAAAAAAAAAGAAGAAAAACCAAAATACAGAAGCAGATAAAAAGACGTGGTCTGCTCCAGACATGACTGAAATCACGAGCATCGCATCTCCCGTTTAGATCAGAAAAGCCGTGGAAGAATGAATAAGCACCTACAGCTAGCAAGCATCAAGGTTCAAATCAAAAGTCTACAAGAAGACCTATTCAAAACTCAAGATCAAGTTTTAGAAGACTTATAGATAAAAATCTTGTAACTCATAGCTGATAGGCATGTTTAGCTTCTTTTGATTTTGGTTTTGATGTAATAACAAGACCACGGACCGGAGCCTCGACGGAACCTCACTCGGCTCAGCGAATCATCATTCCACCACTCTCTTGAACTACACGTGACCTGATTCCCTTATAACCCGGGATATGTAGGCTGTCCAAAACCAGGACTCGGTTGCACTCTCTTCTCTTTTATTTGTTTCTTCCTTTTTGAATAAATGGTATGTTCAAACAATTAGTCATATGACTCACCTTGTCTTTGCCTGAAAATCATTCATGTTTCAAGCAAAGAGGGGCATGATGTGAGCACATAGATTTTGACCATATTTAGATTTTTTTATCGATTTTAGTATTTAAATAGTTTTTAAATTTAATCTTAGTATTTTACCTTGTATTTCACCTTTTTATAGGTTTTATTTGATAAAATTAAAAATTACAAAAAAATAAAGAAGATTTAATTTGGACTAGTTCTCCTACAGTCTTGCTTTGATCAAATGTCCAAGTCATGGCCCAAATTGGGCCAAACCTGAGCCCAAATAGCTTGACCCATCAGCCCATTTAGAAATAAAGATGAAATTTCAGCCATTAAAACTCTTTCAATCCAAAGGCTGAGATTCATTTTCCCTCCCATATAAAATACATATTACACCCAAACCCTAAACTAATTTTTAAAAGCTTCATATGCCGCCCCTCCCTTTCCCTCAAGACCAAGATCTCATCTCTCTTTCTCAAAAAATCGCCCAGCACCCCACCGCCCAGCAGCTTCCTGGACTCAGCCTCATCAAGAGACGAGAAAGAGAATTCCTTGATCATCTCCCACAAACATACACGCACATAGATAGAGAAACGTAGAGAGGACAGAAAATTAAGAGGAGAAAAGTTTATGAAAAATTATGGTTTAGTTTTAGTGTTCATCCTTCACTAATTTTTATTCGAAAAGAGAAGTACAAAAAACAAGAAGAAAAATTCAGTTGCTTCCATCTGGACTTCGTCCGTTCCAGTTTGCTGTAGGTTGTCCGTTGCCGTTCGTGGTTCCGATTTAGTTCGCGACTCCTACCTCTTAGTTGTTGTTACGTCAAAATTTCGTTTCCGGATCCTTCTGTATTTAATTCCAAGAAAGGTTAATCAAAGGTTTTGCATACTCAGGTCGATTTCCTCTTTGTTTTACTGTTTTGCTTCACAGCATGCTTCCATTAATCTGTTGTTTCTCTATTTTATGGAATGTTTGGATTAATATTTATTGCTCTGATGAGGATGTGTTAGTATTTGCTATCCTATTTTATATATGCTATTAGCTCATACTGAGTTTGGTTGGTTTAATGGCTAGAAGAGTCTTTTAATTCTATGTCACACTGCTTAGTTAAGAGATAGATATTTAAGGCTTCACTATTAATATTTTGCTGCCAATTGGTGTTAAGGTATAAAATATTAGTTTAGTCATATATGTAATGGAAACAATTGAATAGGAATTAATTGTGTTTGCTTCCGTAAGTTTCATATATTACTTTGTAGAATTTAGAGTTAAGTTTAGAGCTACTATGCTTGAGCTTCAGTGGTGTTATATTTCTCTTTGATTGTCATTAGTTAGAGTTGAAGTTTACTCAAATCACTTGATTGCATTGAAGACGATTCTTTGTCTGTGAATGTTTACATTGAATACATTAGTGAGTCGAGGTTCGGCATTGGAATCACAGGTTCCTTAAGAAATATTATTATGGTTGGGATGTGGGATACAAATCTTAACTGAAACTAAAGAGAAATTGGACTTTAAATGTTGTACCACTTTAGTTTATTGTTATACTTTGTATTAGAACCCGTCAGGAACATGTTAGGCCGTCATTATTTGGGTAGGCAATCTCAGGATTTTTCTACTTATTTGCGTTTAGTTGTTGGGTCGTGAAGATTTAGAATAAGTTGGCTTATTTCATTTACATTTATTAATACTCGAATACTAATGAACATCTTAGAATGCTTTAGGCACGTTCTAATCTATTATCGTGATTATGTTCACGTTCGCGTGACATAATTATGATCCCCAAAATAAATCAAGGTACGTGTCCGCACAACTTTGGCCAAACAATCGTAAATAATTAAGTATTGTGAATTGTGTACACGTACGCGTGGCATGATTCTTGGCACACCAAACGAGACAAGTACACATACGCGTGACTCATTTTCAAGATAATTCCATAAATGCCATATATTAAAAAGCGATAAAAAGATAAATATACTTAGGTTCTAAAATGAATAATTAAACAATTTAATTAAGCCAAGTATGATTAAAGTGACTGTGCTAAAATTACGAAATTCGGGAATGCCTAACACCTTCTCCCGGGTTAATAGAATTCCTTGCCCGGTCTTCTGGTTTCGCAGACTTTAAGACAGAGTCAAAATTTTCTTCGATTTGGATTTAAATTAAATCGGTGACTTGGGATACCATAATTATCCCAAGTGGCGTCTCTAAAATTAAATAAATAATCCCATTTCTAATAATGTCACTTAAATTGGAAAAACTCCCCTATCCCTCGGGAAAAAGGAGGTGTGACAACAATAGACGATAAACCCTCTACAAATCGACAGTAATACCCCGCCAAGCCAAGAAAGCTCCAGATCTCCGTAGCTGAGGACAGTCTAGACCAACACCGCAATGCCTCAATCTTTTTTAGATCTACCTTGATCTCCTCAATAGATACTACATGATCCAAAAATGCCACTAAATCTAGCCAGAATTCATACTAACTTGATAGTAGGAGTGTCAGTACTAACATCTCTCACATATACTAGATATGCATCACACCCCTTCTCAACCATCCGTTGAGCCTTTAGAAATGAGACAACCCTACTAGGAACATGATCTAAGGTACCTCTCCACTCTAGCCGTGGTAGACCTGGCATAGCCAACATCACCGTCTTGGAGTGACAATCAAGGATAGCGTGATAGGGCGACAACCAGTCCATGCCCAAAATAACATCAAAATCCACCATATTGAGCAACAATAAATCAGCTCTAGTCTTAAAATCACTAAGAACAACCAAACACGACTGATACACACGATCAACAATAATAGAATCACCCACGAGTGTAGACACATAGGTGTGAGAACTCAGAGAATCAGGGGATACAGCCAAATACGGAGTAAAATAAGATGATACATAGGAATAAGTGGAGTCTGGATCAAATAAAACTAATGCATCGACAAACCGGAACAATACATGTGATGACAGAACATGATGCAACTGCCTCCGTCTTAGCAGGAATGGCATAATATCTGGCTTGGCCTTCCCCTCTAGGGCGACCTCTACCCGTCCGACCTCCACCTCGAGTTGGTTGTGCAGGTGGAGTGGTAGATGGTGCTGTAACCATAGCCTGAGCACCCGGTGGAGCACGCGGTGCCTGAGTGGTCTGTGGAGATGCACCCCTCATGTGTCTGGGGAAATCCCTCACCATATGACGAGTGTCCCCACACTCAAAACAAGCTCTCGGAGGACGTGGTTGCTGTGGATGGTTCAGGCCTGATCGACCGGACTGACCGCTGAAAGTACCCCATGCAGGAAGTACACTAGACAATGGCAGTGCATAATAGGGAGCCTGGGGCCTAGGAGTGGTCGGAGTACCGCTGGCAGGTGGAAGTACTGAATGAATAGGGTGACCCACATAGCCCCTACCCTGATGAGCTACAGTTGGGGAACGAGTACCACATTATGTGCCATACTATCGAGACCTCTTGGCCTCCCTCTCCTCTCTCTTCTGTGTCAACATACCCTCAAATCTCCTAGCAATCTCCACTACCTACTGGTATGCGATGTCCATCTCAAACTCTCGCGCCATGCTAAATCTGATACTGAGGTTGAGCCCCTCGATATATTGACGAACCCTCTCTCAAATAGTAGCAACCAAGGCTGGTGCATGCCTAGCCAAATCATTGAATCGGACCGCATACTCCGGCACGATCATAGAATGCAACTACTCAAACTCTGCGTGCCATGCATCTTTGAGATTCTAGTGAATATACTCCCTCAAGAACATATCTGAGAACTGAGTCCAAGTGAGTGAAGTTGCCTTGGCCGGACTACCCAACGCATATGCTCGCCACCACTGATAGACCGCTCCTCAAAGCTAGAACGTAGTGAAATAAACCCTACTAGACTCCGCAACACCCATAGTACGGATGATGCGGTGGCACTCCTCAAGAAAACCCTAGGCATCCTCTGATGCCAAGCCACTGAAAGCAGGAGGGTGGTACTTCTTGTACCTCTTGAGCCTGAGCAGCTTCCCCTTAGAAACTACTGCCCTATCCTCGGGCTGAACTGGAGCTACCAGCTGCATCGGTATGACCTCAGGAACCTGGTCGACCTGGACCCACTGCTCTGGGTACGGGCGGCGGGAGTCTGTGATCCTTCCCTAGATTGAGATGTGGCAGGACTAAGTGGTATCAATCCTGCCTGAGCCAAGGTACTGAACATGATCAAAAACTGGGCGAGAGTCTCCTGGAGGGATGGTGCAGTAACAAGCTTCTCAGGTGCCTGCCCTCCAACTGGAGCTACTGGTGGCTCTTCTTTAGCAGCTCATGCGGGTGCTCTGGCTTCACTACGTGGATGTCCTCAGTCTCTACCCCGGCCCCAGCCTCTCTCGACTCTAGCAGGAGGCGCGAGTGTCTGGTCATCTAATCCAGATCTATGTGTCTTCACCATCTGTGAGAGAATAGAAAGACATAAATTTAGAATCCGAAGTCAAAATCTCGCACAATAAGGAATCAAAGAAGTAAAGCTTTTCCTAACAGTTCCATAGCCTCTAGAAGATAAGTACAGACGTCTCCGTACCGATCCGCGAGATTTTACTAAACCTATTTGTGACTCATAACACCTAAGAACCCAGAGCTCTGATACCAACTTGTCACGACCCCAATTTCCCTCTGTAGGATGTCATGACGACACCTAGTCCCTAAGACTAGGTAAACCTAACAATTATGCGGAATAACTGAATATAAAACTAAAACTCAACCTCAACCTCTGAAATAAATAAGAATTGCGATTCAAAATAGTTACCACTCTCAAAACCCGATATCAATAAGTCACAAGCTCTAAAGAGAAAATGCTAAGTATCTCTATACATCAGAGTCTAACGAAAATAAATAAAGCAATATAATAAAGATTGAGGGGGACTCCAAGGTGTGAGGACGCTGACAGATATACCTTGAAGTCCCCATTTTCAGGCTAGCTCACTGGTACCTGGTCTAGTAAGCAGTACCTGGATGAACACAAAATAATGTGCAGAACTGTAGTATGAGTACACCACAACGGCACCCAGTAAGTGCCAATCCTAACCTTAGTATAGTAGTGACGAGGTCAGGTCAGGGCCCTACTGGAAATAATAAAAAATAAGGCAGAAGATATAATAATATAATGAAATGACTGAGAAGTGAACAATGAGAATTTACAGAAAGATAAAAACACATGATTTAAGAAGACAACTACAACACGTGAGGAAAAAATGATTCTTACAAGTTAAGAAATAACAACAAAAACAACAACACATCAAATAGAGGTAAACAACATGGGCTCTCCCGAGGTACCACCTTGTAGTCCCAAAGTAAATACACAATAGGGACGCTTCCGAGGTACTACCTCCTAGTCCCAAAAGTAAATATGTAACAGGGCCGTTCCCGAGGTACCGCCTCGTAGTCTCAAAAGTAAATATGCAACATGGGCGCTCCCGAGGTACCGCCTTTAGTCCCAAAAGTAAATATACAACTCATAACCAATGGAACAACAAAATTACAACAAGGAATCCTATGATTAAAGACTGAATACAAAATCAAGGAGGCAGGTAATTCAACTAAACATCTTATACAAATTGGAAGTAAGAGTTAAGACACATAGACATACGACATTAGGCTAAACATGATGACTACTTATGCTAGAGCAACTCAGTTAAGGAATTGAAAAGGAAACTACTTAGCAAGAGCTGGATTTTTAACATTTAACTCGAGTACGCACTCGTCACCTCGCATACCGGCCTTCACGTATTGCAAATACCATAACAGTACCAAATCCTAAGGGGAGTTTCCCTCAAACAAAGTTAGACAAGTCACTTACCTCAAATCTCGCTCAATCAATCAATAAGAATGCCTTTCCCTCGACTTTCCAACTCCGACCGGCTCGAATCTAGCAAAAGTAATTACATACTATAAATATAACTATAAGAAACTAATTTAAATAATAAATCTACAACTTTAGCAAAGAATTGAAAAATCCTCTCAAAAAGTCGACCCGGACCCACGTCTCGGAACCCGACTAAAATTATAAAATCCTAACACCCATTCGATATCGAGTCCAAGCACACAAGCATTACTCAAATCCGACCTCAAATCGCCTTTCAAGTCCCCAAATTCTAGTCTAGGAAGTTTTCCCAATTTTACTTCAAATTTCCAACTAAGAACACTAATTAAATGATGAACACAACAATAGATTCATGTAATATAGCAAAAACTGAGTGAGAATTTCTTACCCCAATGATTTCCTTGAACATCTCTCCAAACATCGCCATAAACCGAGCTATCTAGGTTCAAAAGTCAAAGTGAGATCAAACCCTCGAAATTAGGCCTTTTCTTCCCAGTTAAACCGCTTCTACGAGGCCTCAGTCGTACCTGCGGAAAAACCATCGCAGGTGCGGATTCCACTTATGGCTAGGATTTCCTCTCCTGCGGACCAGGGCTCGTACCTGTGAGCCCACTGTTGCGGAGCACCTTCCGCTTCTGCGACCCTAGTCCAGGCTAGCCTCACCCGCTTCTGCGATCGAACTTCCGCAACTGCAAACGCGCAGATGCGGCCCTCACCTCGCACTTGTGATCCCAGCTGGGCCAAGCCAGCTTTGCACCTGCGACCAAATGCTCGCTTTTGCGAGTCTTCACCTACGACCAACCCCACCGTAAGTGCGATGACACCAGAAGCTGGGAGCTAGCACTTTCACAAGTCCAAAATTTGTTCCGGATTCAATCCGAATCATACTCGGCCCCCCCGGGACCTTGTCCGAATATATCAACAAGTCCTAAAATATCATACGAACTTATAGCCTATTTGGACAAGTTTCTTTTAAGGCAAAAGCACGTTTTTTGGTCAAAAGTACTTTTTTCTAAAATTAAGGTGTTTGACCAAGTTTTTGAAAGGTGAAAAAGTGCTTTTGAAGAGAAGTAGAAGCAGTTTTGGAAAAGCAGAAAAAGTAGCTTCTCTCCGAAAGCACTTTTTTTAAAAGCACTTTTGAGAAAAATACACTTAGAAGCAGTTTTTTAAAGCTTGACCAAATACTAATTACTGCTCAGAAGTGCTTTTCAAATTAATTATCCAAATACAAACTGTTTCTCACCAAAAGTACTTTTGAGAAAAAGCACTTCTCAAAATAAGCTGATTTTAGTAGCTTGGCCAAACAGGCTATTAGTCGAACCTTTAAATTATATCAAACAACGCTAAAAATATGAATTGCACATCGATTCAAGCCTAATGAACTTTAAAATGTCTAGCTTCTACATTGACGCCGAAACCTATTAAATTAAATTCGAGTGACCTCAACTTTTGCACACAAGTCGTAATTGACATTACGGACCTACTCCAACTTCCGGAATCGAAATCCGACCCGGATATCAAAAAGTCCACTCCCGGTCAAACTTTCCAAAAATCATCCAATTTATCAATTTTCGCCAATTAACACCGAAATGACCTATACACCTCCAAATCAACATCCGGGCACGTTTCCAAGACCAAAATCACGCTACAGAGCTATTAGAACAGTCAAAACTTCATTCTGAAGTCGTCTTCATACAATTCAAACTACAGTAAATTCCTAGAACTTAAACTTCTATTTTTAGGGACTAGGTATCCCATTTCACCCTGAAACCAAAAACCAAATATCTAGGCAAGTCATAACCACAGAATGAAATAGAGGAAGCAATAAATAGCGGTTCAAGACTAATTCTCTCAAAATGACCGGTCGAGTTATTATAAAGTCCCAGCCTAATTAGGAAAAAATCCACCCTTGGGCATCACGCTTGGTTTCTGGCGCAAACCTGGATAGTGAATATTTTAGCCTCCCGTCAACAATGTTTTGGTTGGTTCCTAGCGCGAACCTGGGCACCAAACTTGTACTTCCTCCAAATTCTTCCGATTTTACTTCACTTTGCATGCAAACTTTCCAAATCACTTTCAATACACATATAAATATCATTATTAAGCTCGAGTCACAAATATTCGCACTAAAGTTAACAAGATTGAGGCATAATGCAAGGCAAATTACATGAAAAAATATAGATATTTAGCCAAACATCACCATCCTACACTTAAGCTCTTGCTCTTCCTCAAGCAACCAATTAAAATAGAGCATATGCAATCACTTATACTTCCCTTTACTTATTCCATTCTTTGAAAATATTCACAATAAAGATAACATGCTCATAACAGTCCTAGCCTCGATAACTAACTCAATGTCACAATGAAATCATGCCTTGAACACCCAATATCCTAGAGAAGTCTAATAGCATTGATGATCCCTCGTGACGCCATGTGCCCTCACAACAAGAACAAGAGAGTAAGTTAAATCTACATATTCAAATTAATTGCTCAAATATATTTGAAAAACTCATATATATCAAATAAGATCGCTCACTCTCACAAAAGAAGTCACATGCATGCAATTGGTACCATAGGCTTGCCCTTAATGTAAATCTCTACTAATGTAGGCTCGCTAGATCTAAAATTAATTAGGATTTTTTCATGATTGTAATGTGGGCTAAGGGACATGTAAGATATATTTAGGAATAGTGGCTAACCCTCTTAAACACTTTAACACATCACATAATCAACTGTAAGCACAAATTCTTCAATCCCAACATCAATTTCACAACTAAAATTATCCCTAACAATATTCCTTCTTTCTTTAAGCACTACTTTAATTCATACCCACTAGCAAGAACAAGATGTCAATTTATTTTCTTGTACTCATCATTTTTCCCCCATATTTTTCTTTCTATTTTTCTTTTCTTTTCAAAGACATTTTCCTCTCTCTCTACACTTTCCTCCAGTGGTGTATTATTTTATAAAACAAGTGAAACTTCCTTCCTTTTATTGGTTCCACTCAAAAGTCACTCATGTTCTATCTGTACTTCTTTTAGCACTCATTTCACAATTAAAGTGCTTTAAGAGGAAAAAAAGTTCAAAACAGTGTCAATTAAGGATAAACGGGAATAGGTTTGTAATATGGATGCCAAATAAAAGTCTATAAGCTCAAAATAGTTAACTAGGGATAGATTTTATTTTTGTTAAGCATTAAGCTCAAAAAAATGAAGACGACCTAAAATAATTTTTCAAACCAAGCCTCACCTAAAATTTCTTTTAGGCTCACATACTGTCAAGTTCTAGACACAAGTACAATGACATGGAATACACAAAAATCTCACTTCACACATGGCACATGACTCACTAAGAATGGTGTCATTCCAACTCTCAAAATTATGCAAGTATTCACGGAGCCATAAGATATTAAGTATTAAGCACAAAGTGAACATAAACCAAGAATAGGAGACATAGGCATCACAAAACATGCTATCCAAATAACCAAGGCATCATAAGCAATCTTAGCACATATGGAAGATACTACACATGCCAAAGTCTAAATATACTACTATCAAACAAGTCAGGGGCGCTTAGGAATCTCATCTTTCCTCCATTTATTTTTAAGTACTACTGGGTTCAAATTACATCCCATAAAAAAGAACCGAGATACAAAGAAAATTCACGAGAGATTAATATTACCTAAGGGAAACTAAAAGATATATTTTGGATTTTTTTGCTTAGAATTTAATCCCTCACAAAAACTGTCTAGGAGATCCATCGTTAGAAAGAGTCCAATTTTTTTCAATATTTTTTTTCTTCTGATTTTCTATATTTTAAAAAATAATAATTAAGCTACTAAAATACTACACAACTACGAAAACAAAAATAAGAAACTAAAATCAAAATAAGAAGTTAACATTTTTACTAACATTTTACTAATTATCTAGAGAAATTCTCTCACCCCACACTTAAAAGAGTGCAGTGTTCCCAATGCACAAAAAGTAAAAAAACAGTGAGGGTGGACAAGAAACTCTCTGAAAGGCCAAAAGCCGAAGCAATAGCGGCTCACGGGGTACTCAAACTTTTCCCATGCATGGTTCTTTGTGCGAGCACCCCATACTTAGTTCCTACCATCTAGCTCGCATTTGCACTCTTCCAATGGCTTTGCTACCTATGCTTGTAATCCTCACAACAAGCGCCTGATTTAATATCGCGGCATGACTTGAACCACTTTTTGTCTCCATCTCGAACTTATGAATTGAACCCCCAATTTGGATTCAATCTTTCGGTTATGCTGCTGGGGTGGTGGGACAAATGTAATTGAGCCAAGTAACCAATTTCACATTCTACACTTCTTGGCCTTTAAATGAGGTATGTAATTATCTTTCTCTGGCACAATAAATTCCAGAATGTAAGTGCCTTGTTCCTCGTCCGTTGGCTCCTCCAAAGGCTCGGATGACTCTATTTTCATGTCATCATTCAAACACAATGTCAAAAAATGCATGGAATGAGAACCAATGAGTTCCAACTCTAGAAATGTGTCACTATTTATATCCTTATATATACACAACACTAGAGTCTTCAAATACAATATTATCTTCTTCCTCACATGAGTCTAGTGTGCTTTCATCAACATGGACATCATCAATAAAAGTATGGCCGAATGATTGACTCTCCACTTTTAGCTCCTCAATTTGGCGTATAAGCTCTCTTTCAGCTTCACACAACTCAGAACTATTTTGTTGGGCGTTAGACGCATCAACCTTTGTATTCAATTGAGCACCCAAGTCGTGAATAGCAGTGCCAAATTTTTCGATCTCTTGCCCTAATTGAGCTCTTCCTTCTATTAAGTCTTTCATCCTATCTGTAATTTCCTCACGTTGAGCCTCATATAACTCCAATTTTTGAGCTTGTTCCATTAGCCATGTTTGGATCAAAATCTCTTCTTCTTCAATATTTTTCTCTTGCTGGAACTTGCTCTCTTCAACAAATTCTTTATCATTGGCCTTCATTATCGTGATTGCTTCACTCATTCTTTTCATAGCTTGTCTTAGTTTGTCATGTTGCTCTGCTACTTGCTTCAATATATCCCTAATACATGCATCACATTCGATATCCTGTATTTCTTGAAATTCTACTTCTTGCTCCACAGATCGGCTCTCAAATTCTTCTTCAACTTCACAAAACTTATGACCACTATCCTTTACAATTGACTGTTGGACTGTACACGGCTCAGCCATTTCATTCACTTTAGCCTCCATCCTCTTGATTGTTGCCTTGAGATTTTCAAAGTCTTTTCGGCGTTCAACAGTTTGTTCTACTAATTGCCTTAACAGGTCTATAGTCTGAGCATCATATTCCACATTCTCCACTTTATTCCTATCAAACTCACAAAAAATCAAAAACATCATAATGAAGGCTCGAAGAAAGATAAAAAGAATTAGGACAACCATCTCAATGGATACCTTGACCACCACACATATTATAAATATTTCACTCATAGGATTGAGCTTGTACGCACAATCCGCTACCTGGAATATATTGACAATTGTTTCACCAGTGGGGTCCTCCACAATATGGACAAAGATCATCAAAGTAAGAATAACCATCATTCAAACAATTTTTATTTGAAGATGCCATGTAAAAAAAATTATAATACTAACTAATAACTAAATAAGAAAATTAAAAACTTGAGCAGAAATCAATTAAAAGTTTAACTTAGATAAACAATTAATAGCTAGGTCCCAAGCAATGACACCAAAAACTTGTTGGTTTCCCAAGTACACACAAGTATATGTGGCCATCAAGTAATAAAGTGACTCAAAAGTCGGATGTCGAACCCACAGAGATTTAGATTAATCGTTAATTAAGCTAACTAAAACCAATTTATTGTCCAAGATAATCAAAAGTTTGATTTTTGTACTACAATTACTATTGCGAAATTTAAACACGTAACCAAGGGAGATATAGATTCCAGGATTGTGGTCAGTTTATCACTACTATTGAGTTCGTAATTATATATGTTAATCCAAATTAGCTACAGTTGCTAGTTGACCGGATCATTTATATAAATAGCATATTCTCACATTAGTATTCGTTTATCCACAATATGTCAACTTTATAGTCTTATGGTATTGAATCTATCATGAACGAAGTAACTACGAAATTCAACTAAGCAAGACTGTTAGGTATATTCCCATCCTAACCGCGAAATCTTTTCCCGAGCAACGGGTTTAGAAATAAGCTCTATCTAATTCTACTCTAATCTAAACACGAGTTTCCCAAGCGTAGCATAGATAATAAATAGAACTCAATCGTTAGCTATAATATAATTAATAAATTCAATATTCATGACAACCACAACCCTAGAACGCGAAATTTAGCTCTACATAGACATGGTATCAAAATAATAATTCATCCAAAGAAACGTGAAGATTACTAAGTTTGATGGAAGAAAGATGGAATTTGATGAATTCCGGCCTCCACGGCGGCTCTGTGCTATCCCTTGGTCCAAAGTATGTTCGATCCTCTCCAAATTAGGTTTAGAACCCCTTCTATACATGTTGGAGACATGTAGGGCTTGAAATCCCCAAGTCCCAGCCGAATTAGGACAAAATCCATCCTTGGGCGTCACACTTGGTGCCTGGCGCGAACCTGGATAGTGAATATTTTAGCCTGCTGTCAACGGCGTTTTAGTTGGTGCCTAGCGCGAACCTAGGTACCAAACTTATACTTCCTCAAAATTCTTCCGTTTTACTTCACTTTGCATGCAAACTTTCCAAATCACTTCCAATTGATTCCTACATATATAAATATCAGTATTAAACTCGAATTACAAGTATTCACACTAAAGTTAACATGATTGAGGCAGAATGCAAGGTAAATTACATGCAAAAATATGAATTTTTAGTCAAACATCAAATATATATATATATATATATATATATTATCTTTTTCATTCCTGAAGAGGTGCATATGTTGCCCGGAACTTCTTCCATAATGGTATGGAACAATAATATCGTTGGGGTAGATACACAAATCACCTTGAATTGATCGAGACCCCAAAACAAATACTGAACACAAAGAGAAACAAAAAAAAGGAGTATAATGTAATTTAACTCGTTGTAAGAAGTCAATAACTTCTTTTTCTTTCTTCACATTCTCAGCTCATGCTTACTATAAGCACTACGTATGTATTTTGCTTCTAATTTGGCAATTCACCATCATTCTTATGCATGGTCTATAAAAATAGGTGACCTCCCTTAACATCCCTTACGTTAGCACCTTTGGTATTCTTCCCTTGGAAACTGGCCATTTTCGTCTTGTTTCCAACTTTACTTTAGGACAAACTCCTCCTATTTTCAGCACAATTTGACTAGAGAAGACACTTCATATACAATGCACCAATTTTCTCTACAATTGCAACCTCTAAGCCCCACTCCTTGACCTCGGCAAAGTGCCTGGAGCTTTAAGAAATAATCTTAACAAGCGGACAAGTGACTTTCTCATAATAGCCAATATAGGTATACAATTACCTATTTGTATGCTGGCTAATAAAATATGAAAGAGTTAATAGGTAAAAACTCTAGTTGAGAGACCGAATTAACTTTCATCTTTTTTTCCTTTGCTATAGGAAAGCATAATAACATATGGATATACGTGAAATCGTAAGGAAATTAATTACACGCTGCATACTAAATCCTTAGGGGATTTTTAACATATAGATCAAGGTTCAACGGGATGCTAAAAGCAACAGCAGTAAGATGTTGAGCTTGAACAACAAAAGAAATATGTGTAGTAGGATGTGATTCTTTCCAGGCAGCTGCCTTAGTCTTGGATTAGCTGAGTATCTGATATCTGTTTTGATAGAAGGTAATAAATACCCGATAAATTAGCCAATGTCACGTCCAAATTGGTTCGATCATCACTGTTTAACCCAAAATTCGATTTTAGATTAAGCAATTGAGGCTATTTTGTTAGGCCTCTAGCAATCTGTTTGAACTAAAGTGATCACGCCCAACTTTAGTCCTAAAAAGAATAAGCGGTCACTGCAAATATAATCCGGCCTAAAAGTCCGGAGTCGAACCCCACAAAGAACTAAAGTTTAACTACAACTATTTACTATCACTAAGAAGACAAACTCGAATAATTTCTAAGTTATAAATATTAAGATTTTTATGTCTAACTAATAAACTAACAAATTAAAGTAGTAAATTAATAAATAGAGATACTAAGGGTTGGAGACAAGATTAGAAAAGCCTAGAGTTATGATTTCTCCAATTGTCGGAACCCTTCCCGTTACATATCCTACAATTTCACCTAATTATCCTCTACTGATCATGAGCACTCGACTTATCGTAATTCTCTCTTAAGCAACTACAATAATTTACTAGTCATATACTCTCTAATTACGCTAGCTCGTACTTTTTCACCGCCCTCTATGATCACGTCAAAGCTTCATTATCTTTAATCCCACTTTTAAACCCGCCGTATTGATCTCTCATATATATTAGGAGTGTCGTTGCTCAAGAGCCACCTAAATATGTATCCTTTCTCAAGCAACACATAATAAATAGGCACAATCAATCGATGACCATTCAATCAACTGAAATAAACACGTAGTTGAACAAGTAGATAAATTCAAAGGTTAAATTATATTAAATGCAACAAGAATTCATCCTCCAAAAGTTTCTATCAAACCCTAGATTAGAGAGTTTAACTACTCATAATTGTATCAACAGTCATAGACATTCAAAAGCATTAAACTACAGATTAAAGAAGAACGGAGAGAAAAACTCTTGTGATTCGTGCTCCAGAGTGTTCCGTAGTCTTTTGCCTCTCCAATAGTATCACCCCTTCCTAAAAACTAAGTTTAGAAGGTATTTATAAGGTAGGGTTGAGGTTTACACGTCCAAACATTATGAGGAAATAAAAGTGGCTCGGATAAGCATCGTCGGCGCGGGGCATCGTCATAGGTACCAACATTTCTCAGCGAGGCACCATCAGAGGCGCCAACATTACTCTACGAGGCGCCATCAGAGGCAGACAATGCCCTCGACAAAGCCTTTCACTATCTACGGCTCTGACTTTCATTGCCTTGCACATCTTCTTTTATTGCTCCATTTTGTAGCTTTGAGGTACCATTTCGTGCAACTTTTCTCTACTTCATGTCTAAGCATTCCTACACGTAAAATAAACTCTATTAAGCTCAATTGTCGTACAAATTAGTATCCAAACAACAAGCAAGTAGGGTAAATACCGTCAAAATATATGAAATTATAGCACGACATCAATACCCCACACTTAAATGTTGCTCGCCCTCGAGTCAACCAATTAAACACTTCCTCTTCAAGGACCCAAGAAGCCATACATTCACAACACACTACACATATGACCATGATTGATAGCAACAATTAAGCTCTAGCATATGCGGACAAATGACACTTCCCCTACTTATGCCCAATTTCAAAATGTCCAACACAGGAACAACATGATTATAACAATTCTAGCATCGAAAACTAAATCAATGTCACAATGCACCCGATGCTTGAATACTTAATCTAAGAGAAGGCTAATAATGTTACCTATACTTTGTGAAACCGTGTGCCATCACAATAAAACAAAAGAGTAAGAAGTCCCACATCCAAATCACACGATCAAATATATTTTAAGGACTAATATATATGAAGAAAAATCACTCTCTCTCTCAAAGAAGTCACATGCATACAAAAGGTACCATAGGCTTTCCCATTATGTAAACCTCTACTAATGTAGGCTTGCTCGATCCGAAATCAACTAGGACTTTATTATGGTTGTAATGTGGGCTAAGGGACGGGGTAGGATATATTTAGTATATAGTGGCTAACCCTCCTAAGAACTTTAATACATCATGTATTCAACTTTAAGCGCAACATTCCTTCAATCCACATCAATCATCACAAGATAGATCACCCCAGAATATTTTTCCTTCTTCTTTACGCACTGCTTCATATCACATCCACTAGCAAAAATAAGAAACCTTTATTTATTCATTTGTTCTTTTTTTCTTTAGTATTTTTGCCTTGCCACTAATGGATTTTTATTTACAGCACAAGTGCACATTTTTTCCTTCTATTGGTTGCACTCAAAAGCTACCCCAAGTTTCCTCATTACTTCTTTCTAGCGCTCTCTTTACAATTTAATTGCTTTAAGAGGTCTAAGGATCAAAATGGTTCAATTAAAAATAAACGGGAATAGGCTTGTAATGCGGGTACCAAAAGAAAGGCTTATAGGCTCAAAAGGATAATTAGGGATGATTTTATTTGTGATAGGCAACAAAGCTCAAAATGATAAATGAAAGCCTAACATCACTTTTCAAATCCAGCATCACCTAGGATTCCGATTCAATTCACATTCCGAGTGAGTTCTAGACTCAAATACAATAACATGGACTATGCAAAGAACTCACTTCACATATGGCACATGACTCCGTAAGGACGATTTCATTCAGACTCTCAATCAAACAAGTATTCACAAAGTTAAGAGATATATTAAGCATAAAGCACAAAGTGAACACAACTAAAGCAACCTAGACATATGAGTTATACCACATACTATTCATTTTTACCAAGGCATCATCATATATTTAAAGCTAAGGGAAGGTGAAACACATGCCAGAACCTAAGTATGCAACCATTAAACAAGTCAAAAAGTGTGAATCACGTCATTTCTTCTCCTTTATTTCCAACTACTCTACTCTACTCTAAGAAAAAAAATACTATTACCCGTTTCAAGTTACATCTCATGAAAAATAACCGGTACACAAAGAAAAACTATGGGGGGTTATTACTACCTAAGGAAAATAAAAGACTTGTTTTTGTATTTTTGTATTTTCTATTTTTTTTTGTATTTTTTGTTTAGACTTTAATCCCTCAAGAAAACTGTCTAGGAGATTCATCGTCGGAAAAAGTCCAATTTATTTTCTAAAAACAAAATCATCAATTATACTAACACAACTAAAATAGCATAGAAAGTCACCCAGACAATCTCCTCACCCCACATTTAAAATTATGCATTATCCCTAATGCACAACATAAAATAATAAGAGGGTAAAAGAAACTCTCTGGTAGGCCAAGGGCCGAAGCACTAGCAATTCATGGGGTACTAAGACTTCTCCTGAGCATTTTTCTTTGTGCGGGCATCCCACACTTAGTTCTTACCATCTGAATTTCCTTTTCTTCCTTCCAATGGCTTTCCTTTCCATGATGCTACAACATAAAAAAATAACTACACTACAAAAAATAACACAATTAAAAAAAACAAAAAATAAAAAAAAAAAGTAAAGTTGGGTTGCCTCTCAACAAGAGCCTAATTTAACGTCGTGGCATGACGTGAATCACTTTCTGCCTCCACTTCAAACTTATCAATTGGATCCCAAGTTTTGATTATGCTCTATGATCATGCTCTTGGGGTGGTGTAAATCCTTGAAAGCAAAAAATTAAATAATTCCTTATACACTTTTTGGCTTTATGCTGAGGGGTATCACCTTGCCTAGGCAGCCTCAAAAATTTTAAAATATATGGCACGTCTAGCTCTTCCCTTATCTCCTTTCTACACTCGTAAGGATCCATTCTTATTTCATAATTCGAACAGTGTAGAGAAATGTTTGAAATGAGCTCCAACATGCTCAAATACATGAACTTCGAGATGTTCAACATCCTCCAAACCAATGACACTAGAGTTAGATAAATATTTTTCCTCAATGTCCTCGGTTAACTCTAGTATTACTTCTTCAACATCGGCATCCTCAAATTCTAGTTGGATAGATTGTTGGTGTTCTATTCTGACCTCCTCCGTTAGCACCTCAATTTCGGTCTCTAATGCACAATGCTCCTCGCTACTATCCATAATATTAGCTTGAAAAAGCTTCAACTAATTGAGCCACTTGAGCCTTCAAGTTGCCAATAGTTGCCTCTTGCTTTTGGATAGTACCCCATTGCCTTTGTATTAGCAATTATTTCTCATTATTTTGTTCCAGGAGGCACATCAATATATCTTTGATCTCTTTTAGGTCAGCATCCCCAGGTTCTTTGTTCCTATTAACTTCATAAGAAATTATAGAACCATCATAATTAGGGGTTGGGGGAGGATAAGAAGTATAAGCACAATCATAAAAGTGACCATCTTGACCACCACACACATCGCATATATTCCATACATAAGATTGAGTTGGTGCACATAACTCACTGTCCAAAATATTTTGACAATTTTACCACAAGTGGTTACCTCCACAATAAGCACAAGGAAGATCAACAGTCGAATTACCAACGTCGAAACTCTCATAATTCCAAGATGCCATGTTTCTCAAATCAACAAGTAAAACTAAAATAAAAAATTCAAATACTAAAAAAAATAAAATAAAAGTCCAAATTTGAAACCTAGAAATATGTACAAATACAGCTACACCGTTAGTTCTCCGGCAACAACGCCAAAATTTGATCACGCCCAACTCTAGTCCTAAAATGGATGAGCGGCCGCTGCAAATATAATCTGATCTAAAAGTCCGGAGTCAAATCCCACAGAGAACTAAGGTTTAGCTACAACTATTTGCTATCAGTAAGAAGACAAGCCCGAACAATTCCTAAGTTATAAATATTAAGATTCTTATGTCTAACTAATTAACTAACAAATTAAAGTAGTAAATTAATAAATAGAGATACTAAGGGTTAAAGACAAGATTAGAAAAGCCTAGAGTTATGATTTCCCCAATTGTCGGAATCCTTCTCGCTACAGTTACTACAATTCATCTAATTATCCTTTACTGATCATGAGCACTCCACTTATCGTAGTTCTCTCTCGAGCAACTACAATAATTTACTAGTCATATTCTATCGAATTACTCTAGCTCGCACCTCTTCACCGCCCACTATGATCACATCAAAGATTCATTATCTCTAATCCCACTTTTAAACCCGTTGTATTGATATCTCATATACCATAGGAGTGATGTTGCTCAATAACCACCAAAATATGTATCATTTCTCAAGCAACACATAATAAATATGCACGATCAATTGATGGCCATTCAATCAACTAAAATAAGCACGTAGTTGAACAAGTAGATAAATTCAAAGGTTAAATTACATTAAATGTAACAAGAATTCATCCTCCTAAAGGTCCCATCAAACCCTAGATTAGAGAGTTTAGCTATTCATAATTGTATAAACAATCATAGTAATATTCTAAAGCATTAAACTACAAATTAAAGAAGGATCGAGAGAAAAACTCTTATGATTCGTGCTCCAGAGTGTTTCGTAGTCCTTTGCCTCTCCAATAGTGTCACCCCTTCCTAAAAAGTAAGTTTAGAAGGTATTTATGAGGTAGGGTTGAGTTCTATACGTCCAAACATAATGAGGAAATAAAAGTGGCCCGGATAAGCATCATCGGCGCGGGGCATTGTCAGAGGCACCGACATTTCTCAGCGAGGCACCATCATAGGCGCCAATATTACCCTGCGAGGCGCTATTAGAGGCGTCAATGACAATGCCCTCGACAAAGCCTTGCACTATCTACGGCCGTGACTTTTCATTGCCTTGAACGTGTTCTTTTATTTCTCCAATTTATAGCTTTCAGGTACTATTTCGTGCAACTTTTCTCTACTTCATGTCCAAGCATTCTTACACGTAAAATAAACTCTATTAAGCTCAATTATCGCACAAATTAGCATCCTACAAGAAAGTAGGGTAAATAACGTCAAAATATATGAAATTATAGTACGACATCACAAAGTAATTGAATTCAAAAGAATAAAATAAGATTAAAATTATACATGACATGCAAATATGAAACATATTGTAATCTTTGAAGAACAAGAATAATTTTGGCAATAGTAATTGTAGTTGATCGAGTGCCAAATGAATATACTAGTGAGAATGAGAGGGTAATGCCAGACATTATGTTACGCTGGCGACTTCATGAGATGTTTTAAAAGGGCGACGTAATGCTAAGAAACCGATTTGGGTGCGGTTACTATCCGCCAACTGGGGTCCCCTCCATACTAGACAAGACTGTCAGTGCTGTATAAAACCGATGTCAAGAGCAATTAAAAGAACAGAAAAGATAATGAGAATGAAATAAAGCTTGATTGCATTAATAAAAATTATTACATAAAGGCAATACGGTGTCGAGGGAGAGAGACACCAATACAGATAATTGTTTGCTTATTTGAAAGTTTGACTACTTAGTCCCCCATAATAATGCTTAAAAAAAATAAACCAAAGTTACATGACTTGACATAAATAAGATAGAGAATCATAATGGATATACTGAAAGTAAAACTACTCTATATTTGCAACAAAAAGGACTTAGATTCCTACAAGGTAAAAGCAAGTTCGTTGATGGTAATCTTGTCTTTAACATCAGGGTTTGAGCATACGGCTCTGGCCGCAGGGCATGGGTTGATTGCGCTGACAATGGGCACGCGCTCTATTGCTAGGCTAGCCCCCTTTTTATCCTCCTCGGACAGGTGGTTGAGGTCTATCCTTCCGAGTTTCTACTTGGCAGTCCACAAGGCATTCCACTGCTTGGATCTCCTTGGGTAAAGTATCTACCCTTTGTCTTTGCAGCTCAATACCGGCATAAGGTTTCAAATCTTCTAAGAATGTGAAGATTTTGTCTTTGTCTCCCATATCCCGTATGTTCAGCATAAGTGGAGAGAATTCACACATGTAATCTCGGGCTGACTTGGTATGGCGGAGCTCCCGGAGCTTTCTCCGCACATTGTACTCAATATTTTTAGGGAATAACTATAAGCGTATGGTTGTCTTCAAGTCTCCCCATGTCTCAAGAGTATCTTCTCCAGCCTTTCACTTGCTACCAGAGTTTAGTGTCACCCTGAACATACGTGGCAGCAGTTGCTATCTTCTTTGCTTCTTCTAGCTCCCCCACAATATCGAAGTATTGTTCAATGTCAAAATATGAAATTCTCCACTTCTTTGGAATTTCGAACCCCATTTTAGGTTTCCGTTCAGGGATTCTGTGCCTTTGTGGCATAGGGGCGAGGTTCACAATACTCCCGATGTGGTTTCCGCATCCTCTAAGTAGGCCTTATAATGCAGTATTAACAACATTAAGCTGACCAGTCAAGGTGTCTATCATTTACTGCATGGCAGTCACCCTGTCTGCATCTTGCGCCCTAGGGGCTAAATCTTCGGTCCGATCCTGCTAGAGCCCCTCGAATTTACTGAACATTTTGGCTGCCTTTGTGGCTATCGTTTGCAGGTCTCCTTTAGAGTCGTGATTGATGTTTGCAATGTCTCCTTTGGCATGCTACATCCTACGGTCCAGGTCGTCCAACTGTTGCACTAGGCTGGTTCTTAGATCTGGGACTATACTCGCGATGGATCGTAATACGTTAGCTGTCTCTTTAAGGTCCGCAATGAGTATCCCCATGATTCACAATTGTCAGAAATAATGGCAATGATAACATGTTCCCTCGTTCGATGTTGAGCCTAGGCTTTGATACCAACTGTTAAGAAGCGCCTTCCTGAGATGTCTTGGAAGGGCGGCATAAGGCTAAGCAACCGATATCCATGCAGTTACTATCCGTCAACTGGGATCCTCTTTGTACACTAGACGAGACTGGCAGTGTCGTACGGGAAAAAATATGTCAAAAGCAATCGAGAGAACAAAAACAAGAATGATAATGAAAGAATGCTTGATTTCATTAATGAAAGCTATTATAGAAAGGAAATGCGATGTCGAGGGGGAGAGACACCAATACAGAGAATTGTTTGCTTGCTTGAAAGTTTGACTACTCTATATTTACAACAAAAAGGACTTAGATTCCTACAATGTAAAAGCAGGTCCGTTGGTTTCGAGAATTGTAATAGGTTGTGTCATTTATGACTTGTGTGCAAACTTTTAGGTCAATCGGAGTTAGTTTGGTATGTTTCGGCATTAATTTTAAAAGTTGAAAGTTCATTAGTTCATTAGGCTTGAATTGGGGTGCGATTCATGATTTCGATATTGTTTGATGTGATTTGAGGCTTCGACTGAGTTCATATCGTGTTTTAGGGCCTACTAATATATTTGGATGGGGTCCCGGGGGAATCAGGTATGATTCGGATCAAGTTCGGCTTCATTTAGACTTTGTTGGACTACTGATTTTCTGTATTTGGTTCCTTTATACGTGATCGCGAGGGAAGAGTCGCGATTGCGAAGAGTCTTTTGTGACTAGTGGAATTTTGTGCATCGCATTCGCGATGTGGGGTACGCATTCGTGAAGCTTTGAGGTCTCAGGTCATCACGGGCGCGAGAAGGATCACCCATTCGCGTAAGAGGAGTTGTCAGCTGGGGTGTCATGTTTCAAGCCTACGCGATCCCGGTATTGGGCATGTGTTCGTGAAGAGTTAGATCTGGTAACCATCGCGTTCACGACTATGGCTTCGTGTTCGCAAAGTGTATTTTGAAGGGCAGTGATTTTTTATTATTCGCGATCGCGAGGGACTTTTCGAGATCGCGAAGAAGAACATCTAGGTAGAACATCAAAAACCCAAATCGAGGATTAGAGTATTATTTTTATATTTTGAGTTGTAGAGCTCGGATTTGGGTAAGTATTGTGACTTGGATTTATCATTATTCCATAATTTCATCTTTATTTTAGCATTTAATTAGTGAATTGAAGTGTAAAAATGAGGAATTTTGTGGAAACTTTGCAAAAATAAAAAATGGAGGTTTGAAGGTCGATTTGAGGTGAGAATTAGATGATTTTGGTATGGTTAGACTGTAATTAAATGGGTGTCCGAAATTTATAAATTTTATCGGGTTTCGAGGTGTGGGCCTGAGTTTGACTTTTTGGGTTGACTTAAAGATCTTAGTTTTATCTTTTGAAATCACTTCCTATAGCTTTTATTGATAGTATTACGTTATTTTGGCTAGATTCAAGCCTTTCAGAGGTTGATATTCGCAGGAAGGACTTGTTAGTGGAGTGATTTCATTTGCTAGAGATAAGTATCTTATCTAAACTTGGTTGGGGCATTAGTTGCCTGAATTATTTATGATAGCTACGTGTTATGGGTGGCACGTATGTGTGGGGTTGGGCCCATATACATGTATCGGAGTATTGTTTCCATGTTCGGGATAGTGTTTAGGCTATGGCATGTCTTGAAATGATTGCTTAGCTTCAATTTGAGATATTTCTCCTATTTGTACCCCTTTGTGAGCTATATGTACCATATTTTTTATTGAGGTTATTCTTCTAGTTGAACCTGATAAACTGCTATTTCTTGATGGAAATTGTCTATTTTTGGTGTGATAGCACACATTGCACATGCCTATACTATAGCATGTTATTTATACTAGTCCAAGAATATAAAACTTGATAATCATTAATTATGTTCATGTATTCCCGCATATTTGCTTTCTCTATGTTATGAGCTGGACTGGTAGCTTGTGATCACGCCAGGCGGATTGTGATCATTGGCACGTGAGTTTTTCATGCGGTTGATTCTGTTAGCGTGTGAGTTATCCGTGTGGATTCAATTATTGATATTATTAGCACATGAATTGTCCGTGTGCTTTATTCTATTAGCACGTGAATTGTCCGTGCGATTTATTCTAGTAGCACGTGAGTTGTCCGTGCAGAACGTGAGTTGTCCGTACAGCATGTGGATATGGATCCACCCCCTAGGATCACCCTCTCATGTTTCTTTTTTGATGGTATACACACTGTTATTGAGAAAAACTTATCAATGGTTTGGTATGAATATGGAAAGGTTAAGGAAAGTCTGGCAAGTATTATTTTGAAATTGTATTTCATCTTTACTTGCAACTTCCATGGTTTATTATCTGATTATTTGCATATCATCTTATATGTTGTACCCATGACTGAACATAGATTTTGAGTAATTATACACACACACAGAGATAGTCCTTCCAGTATCATATACATGTTCACATTACTGTTCTGTACTTGTTGGATTTTATGAAACTGTACAAGTTATAACATGTATAATTTATAATTCTTGTTTCTTTTACCTCACCGAGGTTAGTTACGATACTTATTGAGTACATTGGGTTGGTTGTACTCATACTACACTCTGCACTTAATTGTACAGATCTATATGTGGGGACCAGTTATCATCAATAGGCTTGCTTATTGGACTATCTTCCAGAGGCGAGGTAGAGCTGCATCTTTGGTCGCAGTTTTGACTTCTCTTTTTCCTTACATATTGTTGTTACAGTTCAAACAATATTATTATTGTTCAATTTCAGACTTGTATTCCGTTGTAGAGCTCATGACTCCGTATTTACCAGTTTCTGGGGGATTTACTTTGTGTTAGTAGTATTTGGTTGTATTGAGATATTAAGACTATGCTATTTTTATATGTTCCATTGTTCTGTTTCCTATATTGTTATGTTTCGGATTGCCTAGCTGGTGTGTTAGGCACCATCGCGACGCGTTGAAATTTTGGCTCGCGACATGAAAATATTTTTTGAGTAATCAACGAAAACAATGAAACAAACGTGTAGAAATCACATCTTCCTTGTCATAACCTTTTACTTTTTCCCTCAATCAACATGTTTTATTCTCGGACTTCTAATAAATTAACTATCTCATCTTGTTTTAGATTGTCGTAATCTTATGATCACTTCATTAAACAGGAAAAGAATCTCTCACAATTTGAACAATATTTTAGTATATTATAAGATATAAATGAATCACCGACTCACTTTATATTTATATTAATAAAGTTAAATTGCGTTATGAAGTTCGTTCTAGTTACTAGTTTAACTTTATACATAACCCGCTATGTTTTGATATAAAAGAGAAGTATTGTGATCCTGCATACACTAGTATTTGATCAAAATACGGTTAGCTTACGACGAAATGGAACAAACACATAGTTTTAAAAATATTTCATTTTATCACACCTTTAGACTTTAGTCAATGTCATTGATTTTTATCGGATATCCCCGAAAGGACAATGTCATTGATTAGAAAATGTCAATTGGAACACAGAAAAATAAGAGGTGAATGGCATAATTACCTATAAAAATAAAAATTATTTATCTTTGTCTACTCTTTTACTTTTCTACCAATCAAACTAATTATTTTTTTTTACCCATGATAGCTTTTGTGGGTATTTCTCTGCTTCTTTTATTTTTTTTCGATTTTTCTTTATAATCCTTTTCTTTTTTCTTGTTTTCTTCTTTTTCTTCTTCTTCTTCTTCTTTCTTTTTTCTCCTTTTCTGTTCATTTATTTTTTGTCCAAATCATATTATTATTATTATTATTTATTATTATTATTTGATTTCAAACTCAATTTTTGCTCCATCTTTATTTTTTTCTTTTGTTTATTTTCTTTATTTCCTGTTGCTTTTCTAATTTCATTTAGTTCCTTCTTTCTTTATTTATTTTTACTCCTAATAATCTAATTTTGTTTACTTTTTTGGCTCTTTTTTATTAATCTTCTTTTTCTATACAATAAGAAAAAGAACTGGTACAGTAAATATTTGTTCACCTTTTTTTAATATAATTGTTAAAATATATATTTTTTCTTTTTTTTATTATTCAGTTATTAGAACAACTTATACATTATAACTGTTTTCTCTTCTCTTTTTTGCTTTTATTTTATTTCTTTCTTTTTTAATTTCATTTATTATTATTTCAAATTATTTTTTTATTCTTTTTTTCATAATCTAATTCTGCACACTTTTTTGGCTTCTTTATTTTTGTTCTTTTTATTGATTTGTATAATATATATTAATTATTAAAAAATAACTTACTTTAGCATATAGTATATCAAAAATAATACATTAGTAGCAGTTGAAGTATATAATTACAGTATACTATGAGACCCACATGTTATATAACATATACTGACAAGGTATATGATATAGAGAACTCTGTTAGAAAATTAAAAAAAGAACCCATTGAATATTTTTTGAAAAATTTTTTAAAAAAATAAATTTAACTATATTGTTACATTATACCATATATTGTAACAGTATATTGGTGCAATAAATCTATACTATTGAATTAAATTTTATATACCAAAATGATATATAGTATGCTATTTTGTTATATAGTAGTACAATTTAGTCTTCTTCGTTAGTTTAACTCAATTTCAACCTATATTTTAAGCTTTTACTCCAGAATTTTCACCAAATTGACTCAAGCTTTAATCACAACCTCCAATCAAATATTTCAAACTAAATATTTTGATTTAAGAAAAAATAGAAAAAATATGAGAACCCCGTTGAAAATTTTAAAAAGAACTCAATGAAAATTTCACAAAATTCTAAAAGGACCAAATTGTAGTAGTCTAATATAACATTCTATAATATAATGTAGCAGTATACGATTGGATGAACTGTATACTAAAATAGTATATAGTATATCATTTTGATATACAATACAAATTCTTCTTCGTTAGTTCGACGCAATAAATTATACACTATCGAATTAAATATTATATACCAAAATAGTATATAGTATGTTATTTTGATATATAGTACAAATTAGTGTTCTTCGCTAGTTCAACTCAATTTCAACCTAAATTTCAAGAATCTACTCCATAATTTCCACCAAATTGACTCAAACTTTAACCACAACCTCCAATAAAATATTTCAAACTAAATATTTTGGTTAAGAAAAAAATTGAAAAATATAAGAACTCCATTAAAAAGTTGAAAAAGAACTCAATGAAAATTTCAAGAAATTCTAAAAGGACAAAATTGTAAGTATAATGTTACATTATATTATATACTGTAACCATATACCGTTGGAATGAACTATATACCAAAATTGCATATAGTATAACATTTTGGTATACAATACAAATTCTTTTTCGCCAGTTCAATGCAATAAATTATACACTATTAAAATGGTATACAGTATGTTATTTGGTATATAATACAAATTAGTCTTCTTCGCTAGTTCAACTCAATTTCAACCTAAATTTTAAAACTTTACTCCAGAATTTCTATCAAATTGCTCAAACTTTAGCCACAACCTCCAATCAAATATTTCAAACTAAATATTTTGGTTTCATAGAAAATTTGAAAAAATATGAGAACTCCGTTGAAAAGTTAAAAAAGAACTCAATGAAAATTTTTAAAAGGATCAAATTGTAGTAGTATAATGTTACATTCTATAGTATGCCGTGATATTATACCATGGAATGAGCTGTATACCAAAATGATATATAGTATATCATTTTGGTATACAATCCAAATTCTTCTTTGCCAGTTCAACTTAGCTTTAACCCAAATTTCAAAAAAATATTACTATAAAATCTCCACCAAATTCTCTCAAAGTTTAGCTACAACCTCCAATTAATCAAAAAACCTAGAAACAATTAGATCAAAATAACTACAAACTCAATAAACCCAATATTTGAGTTTCAAGCTTCAAGGTCTTTCAATGGTGGATTTGACCTTTTTAATAAGAAATCAATGAAATTTAGTATTCATTCTATAATCTACACTTCAAAGAACAACACCAAACAAATTTCAATAACAAAATATTTCAAACACACACCGAAAATCTGATCTAAAATTTTGAACTCATTCACATAAAGTTCTAATTTTTTCTTCACGTTTGAAATTGGATCCACTACTTTGTAGTATTTCTCTATTGCATAATCAATAGAGACTCACCGAGAACTTTTTTCTAGTTAATTTTCTTGCCAATGATATATGGAAGAAAGAATTTAAGATTAAAAGGAATTGCTATTATTGGAAGAATATGAGGAGAAAATGAATTGATGTCGTAAAAGGAAGAAAGAAAAAATGGGGAGAAAATATAACGATCCGACCGGTATTTTTATTTTTTAGATTTTTTTTCCCCTAATTAAGACTCCTCGTATGTGCTTTTACTGATTTATGACTTGTGGGGATGGTTGGTTTGGGTTTCAAAGGGTTCGGGTTGAAATCGGAACACTTGGTTCCTTAATAGTGGTCTAAGATGGTCAAGTTTGACTTGAGTCAATATTTCGAGTAAACAGCCTAGGAACCGAGATTTGATGGTTCCAATAGATTTGTATGATGATTTTAGACTTTAGCGTATGTTCGGATCAAGTTTCGGGTGATCTGGGAGCGTTTCGGCGCCTAATGTTGAAAGTTGGTGCATTGAAGGTTTTCTAGTTCTTTGAATTTGGTTTGAAGTAGGATTCGGTGTTATCGAGGTCCGTTTGGGATTTCAAGCCTAGGAATAGGTCCGTATGGTAAATTATGACTTGTACACAAAATTTGATTTCATTCCGAGTTGTCCAAGTATGATTCGACGCATTCCAGAGCTAGTTGGAAAGTTTATAGTTCATAAGTTGATTCAATTTAGTTTTGGGGTGGGATTTTGAGTTTTAATATTATTTTACATGTTTCGAGGGGTCGAGCAGGTCAGTATTATGTTTATGAACTTTTTGGTGCAATTGGACGGGGTCCCGGGTGGCTTGGGTGAATTTCGGACCACCCGGAGCTATGTTTGAAAATCTGCTATTGCTGGTTCTGGTTTCCTTCTCAGCGAACACGGAGGTGGAATCTCGATCGCGAATAAGGAATTGGGGGAGTGGGTATTTTTCCCTTCGCATTCGCGAAGGTTTGGGACTGGTAGCCTTCGTGTTCATGTAGACAGACCCACGTTCGCGTAGAATAAAGGGCATCGGGTGGGTCAGTCACCTTTGCTCTTTGCATTCGCGAAGGACTGACCGCGTTCGTGAAGCTCTGGAGGGGCAAACCTTCGTGATCGCGAGACTGCCCTCGCGTTCGCGATGAAGGTTTTCAGGGCTTGGGCCAGCTTTTCCTTCGCGATCGTGAATCCGCGATAGCGAAGAAGGGTCAACTGGGCAGTGACTTGTTTTAAATCGGTACTTGGGTTCATTTTCTCTCATTTCACTTTGGGTTAGCCGATTTTGGAGCTCTTGGAGAGAGATTTTTCACTTATCATTGTAAGGTAAGTAATTACTACTTAATGTGAGTTTAATACATGAATTTTGGGTAGATTTTAACATGTAAATTGTGAAAATTATAAGATTTTGTAGGAAAACCTAGGTTTTGATAAAAATAGAATTAGACCACGAAAATGATTATGGAATTGGGTAAAAATTATATATTTATGTTCGTGAGGTTATGGATAACATTATTTATGAAAATTTCCCGACTCCGGGCACGTGGGCCTGGGGATAAATCTTCGAATCTTTCAGTTTGGGTTGGGTAATTACTTTAACAGTTAAATTATAAAGTTTTGGACATATATTGATTAGTTGGTACAATATTTGACTAGTTCCGGATTGCGTGGCACCAAATTGAGACTTTTAGTGTGATTTGTGGACCGGGAAGAGAACTTGAAAACGAAGTAAGTCTCTTGCCTAACCTTGTAAGAGAATATTATCTCCATAGGTGCTATAAATGGTTATTTGCTAATAGTTGTGGGTGCTACGTGCGCAGATGTGACGAGAGTCCGCACGTAGCTAAAATCATGCTTATGTCTGGGTAGTTTTAGGATTCTACCATGTATTACTTGTATTATTTGCACATAACTTGTTAGTTTAATTACTTAAATTATAATTGAAATTGGATAAAGGATTTGTAAAGATTGAGCTTTATTACTTTAAGTTTTGGCGGATTACTTGACTGTTAGTGGAGATCATGCCCTTTTTGAGTATTATTCTTATGTAGTACCTGTTAATCGGAGTTCGTAGCGTATTCTCTCTTCCTGTGGATTAGGTCAAATGCCTCGGCAGTATAATATATACATCTATAATTCGCGTCGGTCGACCCTCGGCGATGTACACACTATTATGGATCGGGCCGTACGACCTCAGTATAAATTGTGCGTGATATTGCTCGGAGTTCGATTATACTTGATATTTCTTCTTGATTTGAGACTAGAAAATTACTTGGTGGTTCTTATATGTTAAATATATGGCATGTGATAGTTGGAGACTTTAAATTAAAATTATGTTTAAGAATTATAAATTTATGTTTCTTATCTCAATATTATTGTTGTATTTCATGCCTACTTATGATTTCTATATGGTATTTATTAACCCTTAGTAAGCGTTGATGCCCACCCCTCGTCACTATTTCTTTGAGGTTAGACTAATTACTTACTGGGTATAAGTTGTTTATGTACTCACGCTACACTTATGCACTAATCGTGCAGGATCTCAAGCAGGTGCATCTGGTAGTCTGTCAGGCGCGTACCCCCGCTACTTGGAGACTTAGTGGTTAGCTACTTCTTATGTTCCGTTCTGCAGCACCTAGTATCTTCCTTGTTGTGTTTATTTTTCTGTCTAACTTACTCCAAACAATAGTATAGGAGGTTTTGTATATTCTACTAGTTTGCTCGTGCACTTGTGATACCGGATTTTGAAAACTTCTAGTAGATACTCATGGTTTTTGATTATTAAATTCATTACTTTACTCTATGTTTATTTTATGCTTTATATTACCATGATCACTTACTATTTGTTTCTTTATTTAGTAATAATCAATGACTTTGAAAATACTAAAATGAGCAATTAAATGGATAGTTCATCGTTGGCTTGCCTAGCGGTGACGTTGGGTGTCATCACTACGTATAGTGGGAATTGGGTCGTGACAACCTGGTATCTGAGCACTAGATTCACATAGGTCTCACAAGTTAGGAGCGGGCCTAATAGAGTCTTGTGGATCGGTAGTACTTATCTTCAAGAGGATATATGGTATTAGGAAACTCCTCTTTCTTCACCTCCTATTGTGCAGTTGATGTTGTGCTAAGTATCTTTCTCTTATTCGCTCACAGATAGTGGTAACGTGGGCGACGGATGTACTCGACGGTGGAGGAGCTTCTCCCCCTGTTGCTAGAGGCAGAGGCAGAGGCAGAGGCCGAGGGGGGGGCTCTATCTCCTGCTAGAGCACGAGGGCATCCTAGATTTGCTCCCGCTATATTACTAGTAGATCCAGTGGAGGATCCTGTCATTGAGGAGCAGGGTGAGGTTTCTACAGCTGAGCCAGCCCTAGCAGATTTCATGTCCACACCGGGATTTCAGGAGGTCATGGGCCATATGCTGCTGTTCATGGACTCTATGACGCACGCTGGTTTATTTTCAGTGGGCCCAGCCATATCTCAGGCGGGAAGGGGAGCACAGACCACTACCGCTCAGGCTCTAGGGCACGCTACTTCCGTATATCAGACCCCAGGTGCACTACCAACAGGCGGGGCTCAGCCAGTTGCAGCGGCTATACCAGAGCCCAAACCAGCCGCGACCGGAGAGCCGCAGAAGCTGTTAGATAGATGGACCAGGCTACATCATCCTGCCATTGGCGGTGAGCGGCATGAGGACCCCCAGGACTTTATTGATTGTTATAGGTATAGACTGCACAACATGAGAGTATTAGAGTCCCGCCGGGTGGACTTCATCACATTTCAGGTGGAGGGCGGGGCCTGTAGATGGTGGCAATCCTATCTTCTCAACAGACCAGCAGGTTCTCCTCCCTTGACTTAGGACCAGTTCACACATATCTTTATGGAGAGATATATTCCACCCTCTCAGAGGGAAGAGTTACGGAGTCAGTTCGAGGGGTTCTAGCAATGTCAGATGTCTGTGACCGATTATGAGGCAAAATTCTCTGAGTTGTCTTGCCATGCACTGATGATACTCCCCACTGATGCATAGAGAGTGCAGAGGTTTATTGCAGGCATGCACTATGGTATCCAGGTTATTATGGCCCGAGAGATTGAGATGTGGACTCTTTACGAGCAAGTTATGGAGATAGCTCGGAGGATCCAGGGTATTCATCAGCATGACCGAGAGCAGGCACTGAGGGACAAGCAACCTTGATATTTTGAAGGGTTTAGTGGTGCTTTATCTGGGGGCAGAAGTCAGTTTATGAGGGGACAGTCTAGCAGGCTCACGTATTCAGCATTGCCGCCTTCTCGGGGTGCTCCAGTGTGGCCCTATTTCAGTGCCATTCCAAAGAGCTCCTATCATCCACCGGCTATTCGGGGTTCTTCCAGTGGGTGTTCAGGTCCCCGGGGTCAGTCATCTTCCGCACCGAGAGGTTTCTATGAGCGGGGAGCTTGCTTGGTCATGCGAGGAGATTTTGCCCCAAACTTCAGGGTAAGGTAGTACAGCAGGGCCATCAGTCCATGATTATCGCACCAGTTGCTGCACTAGCCACTCGACTGACCAGAGGAGGAGGGCAAGTGGGTAGGGGTCTCCCTAGAGGTGGAGGCCAGTCAGATGGCACTCGAGCTAGGTTCTATGCTTTTCTAGCTAGACCAAATACAGTAGCCTTAGACGCCATAATCACATGCATTATTTTAACTGTGGTAGGGATGCTTTGATACTATTTGATCCAGGGTCTACATATTCATATGTTTCATATCTATTTTCTCATTATATGGGTGTCTCTCGTGATTCCTTCGGTGCTCTCGTATATATGTCCACACCGGTGGGCGATTCTGTTATTTTAGATCGGATTTACCGATCATGTATTTTGACTTTCTATGGTTATGAGACAATAACAGATCTTTTGTTGCTCGACATGATCGACTTTGAGGTCATCCTGGGCATGGACTGGTTGTCTCCATACCATGTTGTTCTTGCTTGCCATGCCAAGATTGTTACCTTAGCGATGCTATTTTTGCCTAGATTGGAGTGGAGGGATTCATCTATCAATACCTCTAGCAGGGTTATCTCTTTCTTGAAGGCTTGACATATGGTAGAGAAGGGTTGTTTGGCTTATCTGTCTTATGTTCGGGATACTGCTGCAAAGAATCCCACGATTGATTCGGTACCCGTGGTGTAGGAGTTCTCTGATGTGTTTCCTTCTTATCTACTAGGAATTCCACTAGATCGTGATATCGATTTCAGTATTGATTTGGTGCCAGGTACCCAGCCTATCTCTATTACACCTTACCGCATGGCTCCGAAAGAGTTGATGGAGTTGGAGAAACAACTTAAAGAGTTTCCAGCAAAGGGGTTCATCAGCCCGAGTGTGTCACCTTGGGGTGCACCAGTATTGTTTGTGAAAAAGAAAGATAGGAGTATGCAAATGTGCATTGAGTACCGTTAGTTTAACAAAGTTACCATTAAAAACAAGTACCAGTTACCGCATATTGATGATTAGTTTGACCAGTTGTAGGGTGCCAGATAAGATTGACTTGAGATCTAGGTATCATCAGCTGAAGATTCGTGCTTCGGATGTTTCGAAGACGGCTTTTCCAACTAGATCCGGCCACTATGAGTTTTTAGTGATGTCTTTCGGCTTGACTAATGCCCCGATGACATTTATGGATTTGATCAACCGGGTGTTCAGGCCATATCTTGATTCATTTGTCATTGTCTTCATGGATTACATATTGATATACTCGTGTAGTATGGAGGAGAACGATCAACATTTGAGAATTGTGTTTCAGACCTTGCGAGAAAAGAAGCTATATGCTAAGTTCTCCAAATGCGAGTTCTGGTTGGATTGTGTGGCATTCTTGGGGCATATTGTATCAGGTGAGGGTATTAAGGTAGATCCCAGAAAGATAGAGGCAGTCGAGTTTCTTGGGGGTAGCAGGTTATTATCGTCGGTTCGAGGAGGACTTCTCATCTATTACGGCACCTTTGACTAGATTGACCCAGAAGGGTGCTCTGTTCCGATGGTCCAATGATTGTGAGGTGATCTTTCGGAATCTCAAGACCGCATTGACTACAACACTGGTGTTAGTGTTGCCCTCCAGTTCAGGGATGTATACTGTGTATTGCGACGCTTCATGAGTTGGCCTAAATTGTGTATTGATGTAGGAGGGGCAAGTTATTGCATATTCTTCACATCAGCTGAAGCCCCACGAGAAAAATTACCCCGTACATGATTTGGAGTTGGCCGTGATAGTTCATGCTCTCAAGATCTCGAGACATTATCTTTATTGGGTGTCCTGTCAGGTTTACACCGATCATTGTAGCTTGCAGCATTTGTTTAAGTAGAGGGATCTTAATTTGAGGCAGCACTTGTGGCTTGAGTTGTTGAAGGACTATAATATTACCATCCTTTACCATCCGGGTAAGGCGAATATGGTTGCGGATGCCTTGAGCAAAATGTCCGAGAGTATGGGTAGTTTGGCATTCATTTCAGTAGCACAGAGGCCATTGGCTTTGGAAAGTCAGTCCTTAGCTAACAGACTTGTGAGGTTAGATATTTCAGAGCCCAGCCAAGTTCTTGCATGTGTTGTGGCCCAGGCTTCATTATTTGAGCAGATCAAGCTCGTCAGTACGATAATCCACACTTGTTGGTTCTTAGAGAGACGGTATTACATGGTGGTGCCAAGGAGGTTACTAACGGTGAGGATGGTGTTCTGGGACTCCAGGGTCTCTTATGTGTTCCTAATATTGATGGCTTGAGGGAGAAGATTCTATAGGAGGCATATAGTTCTCGGTATTCTATTCATTCAGGTGCTACGAAGATGTATCGCGACCTGAGGCAGCATTATTGGTGGCGGCGGATGAATAATGATATAGTTGAGTATGTAGCGAGATGCCTAAATTGCCAGCAGGTTAAGTATGAGTACTAGAGGCCAGGTGGCCTACTTCAGCAGATGGTTATACCGAAGTGGAAATGGGAGCGCATCACTATGGAATTTGTAGTTGCGTTGCCACGGGCGTTGAGGAAGTCTGATGTCATTTTGGTCATTGTCGACAGGCTGACCTAGACGACACACTTTATTTTAGTGATGGCTATATACTCTTCAGAGAGATCGGCCCAGATATACATTCAAGAGATTATCTGGTTGCATGGTATGCCTGTTTCCATCATTTCAGTTAGAGACCCTCAGTTCACTTTGTATTTCTGAAGAGCAGTACAGAGTGACTTGGGTACCCGGGTAGAGCCTAGCACAGCCTTCATCCGTAGACCGATGGACAGTCAGAGCGGACAGTACAGATCTTGGAGGCTATACTCATAGCATGTGTGATTGACTTCAGAGAAGAGTCGGATTTATTCTTGCCTCTGACCGAGTTTGCTTATAACAGCAGTTACCAGTCCAATATCGAGATGGCTCAATTTAAGGCTTTATATGGTCGGCAATGTCATTTTCCCATCGGATGGTTTGAGCCTAACGAGGCTAGGTTATATGGTACTACTTTAGTGAAGGATACCTTGGAGAAGGTAAAGTTGATTCAGGAGTGACTTCGCATAGCACAGTCCAGACAGAAGAATTACACAGATCAGAAGGCACGTGATTTATCATTTATGGTGGGCGAGAAAGTTCTCTTTAAAGTCCTGCCGATGAAGGGTATCATGAGGTTCGAGAAGAAGGGCAAGCTGAGCCCAAGTTTTATTGTTTCATTTAATGTGTTGAGGCGAGTTGGGGAAGTTGTTTATGAGCTTGCTTTGCCTCCTAGTCTATCGGGAGTTCATCCGATTTTTCATGTGTCTATGCTCCGGAAGTACCATGCTGACAGGTTGCATGTGTTGGATTACAACACGATTCAACTAGATGGGATATTGGGTTATAAAGAGGAGCCAGTTGCCATTAATGACAGGCAGGTTCGCTAGTTGAGGTCTAAGAAGATTTCTGCAGTAAAGGTCCACTGAAGGGGTCAACCATTCGAGGAGGCAACTTGGGAGACCTAGGAGGACATGCGGAGCAGATATCCGCACTTATTCAGCACCCCAGGTATGATTCTAGACCCATTCGAGGACGAACGTTGTTTATAAGGTGGAGAATATAACTACCCGACCGGTTATTTTGCTTTATAGATCCCCGTTCCCATAATTAAGACTCTCCGTATGTACTTTTACTATTTTATGACTTGAGGGGATGGTTGGTTTGGGTTTTGAATAGTTCTAGTTGAAATCAGACGAGTTCATTAATAGTGGCCAAATTTTATTTGAGACAATATTTTTGAGTAAAAGACCTCGGAACCAAGATTGTATGGTTCCAATAGGTTCGTATGATGATTTTGTACTTGGTCGTATGTTCGGATAGAGTTTCGGGTGATCCAGGAGCGTTTCGACGCATTATGTTGAAAGTTGGCGCATTGAAGGTTTTCTAGTTCTTTGAATTTGGTTTGAAGTAGGGTTTGGTGTTATCGAAGTCCGTTTGCAATTCTGAGCCTAAAACTATGTGTGTATGGTGAATTATGGGTTGTACGCAAAATTTGGTTTCTTTCCGAGTTGTCTAAGTATAATTCAACGCGTTCGGAGCTAGTTGAAACGTTTGGCGTTCATAAGTTGATTCAATTTATTTTCGAGGTGTGATTCTTAATTTCGATGTTGTTTTACGTGTTCCGAGGGTTCGAGCAGGTCCGTATTATGATTAGGGACTTGTTGGTGCAATTGGACGGGGTCCCGAGTGGCTCGGGTGAATTTCGGACCACTCGAAGCTAAGTTTGAAAATCTACTATTGCTGGCTCTGGTTTTCTTCTTCCCGAACACGAATGCAAAGGTGGAGTCGCGATCGCGAAGAAGGAATTGAGGGACTGGGAATTTTTTCCTTCGCGTTCGCGATCAAGAGGTCGCGTTTAAGAAGGTTCGGGACCGGTAGCCTTCGTGTTCACGTAGACAGGACCGCGTTCGCGTAGAATAAAGGGCCTGGGGTGGGTCAACCAACTTTGCACTTCGAGTTCGCGAAGGTCTGACCGCGTTCCCGAAGCTTGGGCCGGGAAAGCCTTCACGATCGCGAGACTCCCCTCGCGTTCGCTATTAATTCCAATCCAGGTCCTAGGCCAGCTTTGCCTTCGCGATCGCGAGGCTTCTACCGAGGTTATGAAAAAGGGTCAACTGGGTAGTGACTTGTTTTAAATCGGGACTTGGGTTCATTTTGCTCTCATTTTACTTTGGGTTAGCTTATTTTGGAGCTCTTAGAGAGGGAATTATCACTTATCATTGTAAGGTAAGTAATTACTACTTAATGCGAGTTTAATACACGGATTTTTGGATAGATTTTAACATGTAAATTGTGAAAATTATTGAATTTTGTTGGTAAACCTAGGTTTTGATAAAAATGAGATTAAACTAAGAAAATGATTATGGAATTGGGTAGAAATTATATATTTGTTTTCGTGAGGTTATGGGTAACATTATTTACGCAAAGTTTCGGACTCCAAGCACGTGGGCCTGGGGGTGAATTTTAGGAATCTTCCAATTTGGATTGTCTAATTACTCTAATAGTTAAATTATAAAGTTTTGGGCATATATTGATTAGTTGGTATAATATTTGGCTAGTTTCGGATTGCGTGGCACCAAATTAAGGCTTTTAGTGTGAATTGTGAACCGGTAAGAGAACTTGGAAATGAGGTAAGTCTCTTGCCTAACCTTGTAAAAGGGAATTATTTCTGTAGTGTTATAAGTAGTTATTTGCTAATAATTGTGGGTACTACGTGCGAACGATGTGACGAGAGTTCGTACATAGCTAAAATCATAGTCATGTCCGGGTAGTTTTAGGACTCTACCATGTATTACTTATATTATCTGCATCTAACTTGTTAGTTTAATTACTTAAATTATAATTGAAATTGGATAAAATATTTGTAAAGAGTGAACTTTATTACTTTGAGTTTTGGCGGATTACTTGACTGTTAGTAGAGATTATGCCTTTTTGAGTATTATTCTTATGTAGTAGCCGTCAATCGGAGTTCGTAGAGTATTCTCTCTTCTTGTGGATCGGGTCGAACGCCTTGACAGTATAATAGATATATCTATAGTTCGTGTCGGTCGACCCTTGACAGTATACACACTATTCTGGATCGGGCCGTACGACCTCGGCATAATTTGTGCGTGATATTGTTTGGAGTCCGATTATACTTGATATTTCTTCTTGGTCTGAGACTAGAAAATTACTTGGTGGTTCTTATATGTTAAATACTTGGCTTGTGATAGTTGGAAACTTTAAATTAATATTATGTTTAAGAATTATAAATTTCTGTTTCTTATCTCACTATTATTGTTGTATTTCATGCCTACTTATGATTTCTATATGGTATTTATTGACCCTTAGTAAGTATCGATGTCGACCCCTCGTCACTACTTCTTCGAGGTTACACTAGATACTTACTGGGTACATGTTGTTTATGTACTCACGCTACATTTCTGCACTAATCGTGCAGGATCTCAGGCAGGTGTATCTGGTGGCCAATCAGGTGCGTACCCCCGCTACCGGGAGACTTAGTGGTGAGTTGCTTCCTATGCTCCGTTCTGCAGCACCCAGAGTCTCTTCCTTGTTATATTTATTTTTCTATCTATCTTATTCCAGACAGTAGTATATGATGTTTTGTATATTCTACTAGTTTGCTTGTGCACTTGTGACATTGGGTTATGGGGAAATTCTAGTAGATACTCATGATTTTTTATTATCAAATTCACTATTTTACTCTATGTTTAGTTTATGCTTTACATTACCACTATCACTTACTATTTGTTTCTTTATTTAATAACAATCAATGACTTTGAAAATATTAAAATGAGCAATTAAATAGATAGTTCACCGTTGGCTTGTCTAGTGGCGATGTTGGGCTCCATCACGGCCTATATATTGGGCCGTGACAGAAAAGTAGGGGAACATATAAGGCAACTTTAAACTATACAATTGCAGAAAAAGAATGATCGGTAAGTTGGGTAATTAATATGAGTGAAAAGGTAGATAGTGTAACTATTTTCAACATGGATAAAAGCGGGTAAATATTTTGGCTTTTATAGGTATGTTCCTCGAAAATAAAAGGATATTTGGTTCTCCAATATAGTGGTTGCAAGAATCAATTTTCATCATATCCCGAGCCCAGAGGCGAATATAGTGTGAACCGACAGGTTAAATTGAACCCATAACTTTCGATGCAGAGTAAAAATTTATATGTAAAAATTTATTAAAATTACTAAAATAGAATATATGAACTCATAACTTTAAAAATATAATGGGTTAAATATTACAAATCTTGAAAATTGAACCCATATGATTTAAATATGGATCCGCTTCTGCCCTAGCCATCCCACTCACTTTATGGAAAAAAATTAATTACACTTATTTTTAACACCAAAATACGCCAATCTATCGAGGTAAATTGAGATAAATTAAAGTGAGAATTTACATTAGCTAATCATAGCTAAATGCGAGAAGTGCAAGTAAAAAACACATAATATAGTACTAAGATTCTTTAGATATATCTCTCTCCCTCTCAGTAAAACTCACACCAGAAGACTTCTGCCGTCTCTCTCGACGCATGTTAGGTAAGCCTGCTAACGTGCGTTTTAGCTGGCATAGGAGGGGGCGACCGAAATAAAACATCAATGGGATTCAGGGTTTAGGGCTCAAGATCGAGAAACCTGCAACTCATTCCCAAAGGGGTAGCAATAGGAAGTTGAAGGCAAAGGCATATGAGCTAGAACATGATAAGGACTTAGCTTGACCAGAATTGAAGAGCAAAAACAAAGAGCTACACAATCTGAATAACCTTGCTGACAAATAAATTGTGGGGCAGAAATCAAACTCAATGAGAACACAACCTAACTTAGGTAAAAATAACGACTCAGGAAAACTGGAGCCTGAGCCAAAGCAAAGAGAAATTGCAACACCTACGACTATGGGAACTCAAAGAAAGCTATATCTATCACAAAGAAAGGAAGAAGGAGGGATCTAGGCTGGGCTATTTATAGATAAAAAGCTAGCATCAAAAGGAATAAGCCTAAGCTATGTGCCTCCAGTAATCCAGGATGGTGAGATTGTGGTGCATCTCTCGGAAGAGGATATAGAGGCGGAAATTCATCATGGAATCAAGCTACTATAATGTATGTGGTTGGGGTTACTGTTTTAATTGGAGCTTTTGAATTGGCAAGCTAATGGAACTTTGTCACGAAGCCTAAGGTATTCCTGCACAATAATGGTTATTTATGTATAGGGTAAAATCGGTTCATATTAAATGCTCGAATGACAGAGTTACACATGGAACCGGGGGCAAACGGAAGAAGAAGCGAGCGGGAACCAAGACTGAGGACAACAGCTTCGGTTGACACCGGATAGATCCCGAAGGGAACATTATCGACGGGAGCAAACAAATATATGTCATCATATGCCATTCAATGAAGAATATTCCTCAGTATTAAATACGCAGTCGTTATAGAGAATTTTAACATTCATGACCTACCGTTACATATCCATCAATGGCCCCCATTATTGTCATTTGAGAGAAGCTTGATCTTTGGACCGTGTTCCCTAGATATAGCTATAAATAGTGGCTTCAACAACCATTATAACATATGAAAATTCTAACAAACTTATGCTACACACTATTCCTAAGCTAAACAATAATTTATTTTCTGCCTAACGTTATTCTTATTGCTGCCTTCGGAAGCTTTACTCCCGGAACTAAGCTATCCACTATTTTATCTCAATTTCAACACTAAGTCTTGCATTTTATTTAATTCATTTATCATTTTTGGGATCAAAGTGATTCTTTTGTCTATAAACCACACTATAAATTCAACTATACCATTTTACGGGCAAAGATTTTGACGCCCACCATAGAGCTTAAACTGTGTAATTGAGTTGATCCTTGCATCTATTACTAACGCGTTTGATTCTTTATTTCATAGCAAAAATCGAAAAATTATGGCAGCTAATGATGTCAACATCACACACAACATTGAGGTGCAGCATAATTTGCCTCAACATAAGGATTCGATCAGAGACACACCCGCAACGAGGATGACGTAGCAACTCCAATCCATGGCGGGCGTTATCCCTGACACGTGCGGGAGACAACCCCTGATGACGCTGAGGATGAGCACGTTGCAGATACAGTAAGTATATTGAGGGAGCAACAAAAGGCCATCATAGGCCATCTCTCAAGGCAAGACCAGGCCATGACGGAACTGAAGCAGGCATTATCAGGTACCTCCAACAATGCGAATGGAAGAGGCCCTGGTCCTCCCAGCATTCCCGCAAATCAAACAGCTCAAAGGGTTGATTACAACACCCCGAGGGGGGAAGTTGGATACAACGGAACCGGGGGGATCGGTAACGGATCCGGTAACAACAACGGCAATGATCCCTTCAAAACCAAACTTATGAGATTTATGAGGGAAATGAACGAGCAGATGGATCAGAATGTGAAAGAGTTCCGCGCCCAAATGGACTAAATTCCGGGCGCACCACCACTGTTAAAGGGCCCGGACTCGAAAAAGTACACCCAGTTATCGTTCAAATCGAGCGCAGCACAAGAGTTGATTTTGAAGCGGTTCAAAATGCTGGATATACCAAAGTATGATGGGACTTCAGACCCTCAGGAGCACATCACAACTTATACAATGGCGGTGAAAGAAAATGACTTGGCTCAACATGAGATTGAGTCTGTTCTGTTGTAGAAATTCGGAGAAACCCTCACGAGGGGGGCCTTGACGTGATATTCACTCCTACCCGAATACTCGATCGATTCCTTTGAAATGCTCACAGATTCTTTCATCAAGGCCCATGCCGGGGCTAGAAAGGTCCAAGCCCGGAAGGCGGACATATTCAGAATTTTGCAAGGAGAGTCTAAATTGCTGCGCGAGTTCGTGATTAGGTTCCAGAAAAAGCAGATGTTGTTATCGGTCATCCCAGATTAATGGGCAGCTGAGACATTTACTAAAGGATTGAACCCGAGGAGCTCCGACACTTCCCGAAAGTTGAAATAAAGCTTGCTCGGGTTCCAAGCAACCACATAGGCAGATGTCCATAACCACTACGAATCAAAGATAAGGATAGAAAATAATCAGCTCGGGTTCTCGACATCAACCAAAGATCGGGATCGAGAAAATAACAGGGATAAGTCAAAAGATGATTTTGATGCAGATCAGCGGTCTTCTTAGGGTCGTTTCTTACCCTACGAAAGGGTCAAAGGATGCAACAGCTAGGGATTCTGGTCGGTGGATAGGTTCACCTCCGATAGAAGGGTTGACCGCAGTTGGAAAAATATGTCGTTGAAAGACAAAGAGGGATCAAGTTCGTGGGATTCCACTTATCCCACGCTATCCGAATATAATTTCAATGTAAGCATAGTTGAGCTAGTATCGGTAATGAGGAACATCAAGGAGGTGTGGTTCACGAGGCTGATGAGATTCGATCCTAATTTATGGTGTGAATATCATGGGACTAATAGCCACCAAACTGTGGACTGCCGACATCTGTGCGAGGAGGTAAAAACACTATTGAAAATAGCCGTCTCAGGGAATTCTTAAGCGAACGGGCTAAGAACAATTATGGCCGCAGCCGAGACAACGCAGAGCCCTCGAAGATAGGGGAAGACCCTCATCCACTAACTATCAACATGATTTTCCGGGGGAACGAGATCAACGGTGTAACCTTCTAGGCAACGAAAAAGATAAAGGTGTCGGTGACTCATAGCAAGAGATTCCGGGAAGTCGATGAAGATGATGAAGACGATATCACATTCACAGAAGAAGACGCTGATGGACTCCTTCTTTCGCACAACGATGTCCTGGTAATTTCTCTTAACGTTCTATATCTTATAATTCAATGGAGAGCACTGAAACAAGCCAAGCTAACTGGAAGCATCATTCCGGCAACAAAACTCCTCGACGAATTCAACTTAGCAAGTGTAACGGCCCGTGGGGGAGTGGGGGGGGGGAGATATTGCTGCCCACGAACACCGATGGGGTCATGAAGAGTACCTTATCTGAAGTAGTGGACGGCGGCATTAGCTACAACATAATTCTTGGTAGACCATGGCTATACGAGTTAAAAGTCATGCCATCAACATATCACCAAATACTAAAATTCCTGACCCTAGAGGGAATCAAACAAATAAGAGGGGATCAACCGGCAGCAAGAGAAATGAACACCGTATCGGTTTCCAGCAATAAAGGGAAGGAAGTCAACACATAGCAATTATAGGAACCGACACCTGCTCCCGAGCCAAGTGAAGATGACAAAGGGGAGGATTCATTGGAACCCTACCAGGTACCAAGATATTTTCAGGTACCAGAAGAGACAGATGCGACCAAATCCACAATGGAAGAACTCGAAGAAGTGGCCTTGTTTGAAAAATTCCTGGAGAGAAAATTCCACTTGGAGACAGTCCTCAACCCCGAGCTCAAGTCTGGATTTATTGATTTTCTTAAAATTAACGTTGATTATTTCACATGGTCGCACACGAATATGATAGGAATCCCGATAGAGATGGTCGTGTATAAGCTAATTCTGGACCCAAGTATCCTACTGGTAAGGTAGAAAAAGCGCCTAATAGCCGAGGTCGGAAACATGTTTGTCAAATAAGAGGTAAGTAGGAGGCTACAGGGAATATCTGACAGTTACTTCTTCTTCTTTCTCTAGTTCGTATGGTAGAGATCAGTTGTAAGAATTCAAACTCCTAATTTTATTTTATTTGTAATACAACGATACCTACATCCAAAAAGATAGTTGGTAAGAGATTGAATGTGGCTGGGGAAGCGTTAAGTCATAGGAACTCAATTTTGCATCATGCTTATGATTAGTAAATATGAGGTCTTCATCATATCATGTGTGTACTAAGACGTGTAAGTTTCTTGATAAGGAGTCGTAAGGAATGAATATCTATCCACCTATATGGTAAAAAGCAATAAGAGAATTAGAAGGTAGATATAAGTTTCAACAAGTAAAAGAAGCAAGGTGAAGAAGGGTACGAGATACCCAGTTATTGAAGATTATCAGTATTTACAATTCAGACAGAGAAATATAAGCATTTTGAGTTACTTTCAACAGTAACAGAGATATATACAATTGTCCACACCCATCTCAATTATGCCCTATGGGAGATAACAAATTTAGTTCAAGAGAAGAATAGGATATCAGGATCCAGCTGGGGGTTAGAGTAACCCAAAATGGTGGATGGATTGTTATCATTAGCTAACATTTCCGAAGGATAGTGCAGATATTGTAATAGATCTCCTTGTGAGACATCCAGATGGTGAACTTTAGAATAGTACAGTCAGATATGAATACTAGAATATTCAAAATTTTCAGAAGATAGGCACTGGAATCCTAGAAATGATAAATATTTACCTTTGTATGATTCCCTAGTAAAACAAAAAGAGAATGTTAGACATCCTAAAGAGCCAGTGAGATGAAGCAAGGGGATCTAAAAGTGAAAGAACGTTTTATTAAAGTTTTCAGAATAGAGTGATAGACAAAAATATTAGTCGGAGAATAAGAAAAGAGTAAATGAAGCATTATGAGTAAGATGTGATAAATGAGTGATAACGGTAAATCAAAATATGACAGAGTCTATAGTCAAGTGAAGGGAAAGACAAGAGGATACATGCCTTGAATCAATAAAAGGGTATAAGCCATGAAGTCATATCCTCATTTCGAGAAATAAGTTGGTGACTCCAACATGATTACCAAAAGGAAAAGTTAGACCCCGGAGTAACAGAAATTAGTATGGTCTAGTAAACAAGATAAAACCTAACATGAATTAGGGACCGAATGATTTGATAATAGTCGGCATCGTGAGAATTTCAGAGATCGCGTTCTAACGATAATAGAATGGACAACAGAAGAATAACCTTTAAAGGGCATTCAGGATGACGCTTGCCTAACATGAGCACTGTGAGCAGAGTTAATCTTAAGGGACTAAGTATGCCAGTTACACTAGGTGTCACCCTCGTAAGTAAGAAATTTTGTTATCCTTGGTACATAAAGGTTACCACAAGGGAAGTAAGAGTAAGTGAAGATGTGAAAAGATGCCAAAGATGAAGAGGTAAAACATTTATAAGTAAATATTCCTAGCATTATATGGTATTAAGTCGGAGTTATGTGGTTCAGGTAATTATGGAATAGTAAAGGAAGAATGTGGTAGAAAGGAAAAAGGAATAAGATTGTATTTATTCAGATCCTATAGATATGATATGACTCCAGAACATTATGCAAGCATGATGCTGGGGAGAGGCAGTAAAGGTTCTCGCACCAGATGTTATTGAAAAATAAGTGCAAATGAACACTTAATACATAAGGAGCCAGTGCGAGAGGTAAGTTAAGATAAAGGACATATCCCAAGAGAGATTATGCGGAATATAGATATAAGAATGGACCAATGAGTATTTAGTAGTTGATTCAGGAAGAGCCTAGTTATGGCTAGACAAGAGGATACAGATAAATCAGCAGATTGTGCAAGATAAACATAGTGAATCCCAACATAGTGAATTCAGCCTCGTATATATGACTATTCATATAGGAGTTGGGTAGTTAAAGGTACTGTATAAGTGTCACAAAAATAAAAAAAGAGTGCCACTGGGAAGAAAATCAAAAAATTTAGTTCAGAAGCAACCCTACGAGTACAAGGGCATGGAGGTAAGTAACTAGGGATAATTATAGGCGAGCAAGAACATAAGAAATTTTGTCAGGTATATGTAGTAATAAGCTCGCATCTTTACAAGAGTCAGAGGGTCTCCCCTAAGTAATGCAACTAAAGACTAGCTGAGAAAATAAGGAAGAAGGATTCAACCTAAGCATAGTAACTTGAAGAAGAAATGGTCTTGTAACAATAGTGTCACTACAATATTATATACACTTCATAAGAAAGTGGCACCTATCGTGGATAATGAACGGGAAAAACAATCAAAGGTGATATTTGAGATCATATGAGTTACAGGAAATTCCAGTATTCTTGGGAAATAAGATAAGCCATGTATTCATGCAACAAGTGGCAGAACGACCAGGAAAAGTAATTGCTTACATTTAAAGCCAACTGAGAAGGCACAAAATGAAATCTATGGTACTAGCAAGTTAAAGGAAGGTTACTAGTAGTATAAATAGATATGTGTAGGTCGCAAGATAAAGTATCATAGAGTGACAAGGTTTTAGGTAGATAGGAGTAAGGATAAGAAAAGGCGAGTGAGAAGGTGACAAGAATAGGTAAGGCTTCGGAATTAATCCCATCAAAACAAGAGAGCTCATGGTTTCCGTAAGTTATAGAAAGCTCGGTATATCCTGAATGTACCGAGAGGAGTCTAAGACTAAGAGCATTTCGAATAGATGGAATGATGGCCTGGTAGTAGAATAAGGGTGTAATTGTGATAGATAAGAGGATGATATTTATGCCTTTGATTGAGCAATGATTTAAAGAAAGGGGATTTCATGAATTGC